>CAUYRT010000364.1:0-28889 GCA_963574885.1 Lepilemur ruficaudatus
CCCCCCCCCCCCCCCCCCCCCCGTCCCTGACTCCTCCCCACCCTTCCCACACCACCTGCCTCATCAGGAAGATCTGTCCACAATGACCTTTGGCCTCTGACAAAGAAGAGGTTATCTGGAAGTTTGCAAACCTCTATTCAACAGCTGTCCTCGCCACAGAAGGACTTTGTCAGAGGCAGAGGATACACTTTGTTTTTCAAACCATTTTCACCATATCCAATACTAGCCATTGGGCTTGGTGACAGGACACCTGTATGAAATACACCGTGCCCAAGCCACATGTTTTCAAGGCACTGGTTTGACGCTGCACTGAGAAATGGGAATCCAGTGGTTTAAATGACTTTTGGATTTACAGATACAGCATCTTTTCCAGGTTTTCAGAGAATCTTAAATACATCACTACAAGAAAGAAGACATGAAATGGCCTCAGAGAAATAATGCAATATATATCATAGTGCCTTATAAACATTAAATACGTAATAGCAGACTTTTCAATGATCCAAAAAGGTACTGAATGATGTGTCAAAACTACTACTTTTTAAAAACTGAATGCCTATTTGTCAAGTGACATAGAATAAGCCATGCTGAAAAAGACATCTAGTACAGTATTATTCACAATAGCAAAGAGAGAGAGGGAGAAAGAATGGAAATATAACCATGCCTAGTTTTAAATTTTCTATTTATAGAGCACCTACTCTCAAGGCACCAAGCTTAACGGTGAGGATACAATACAGGTTGAGCATCCCTCATCCAAAAATCCAAAATCTAAAATGCTCCAAAATCCAAACCATTTCCAGCACCAACATAACACTACAGACTGTCCACATGGGTGGCTGAAATAGTGACACCTTTGCTTTGTCTCATGCACAAAATTATTAAAAATATTATATAAAATTAACTTCAGGCTGTGCATATAAAGTATCTATGAAACAAATGAATTTCGTGTTTAGACTTGGATTCCATCCCCAAGATGTCTCATTATGTATATGCAAATTTTCCAAAATCCAAAAAAAAAAAAAAAAAAATTCAGAAATGTGAAACACTTCCAGTCCTAAGCATTCTGGAAAACGGATACTCAACCTGCATTAAAAAGACAGACATGACGTGGCCCTAAAGAACTTCCATTCTATTATGTGAGACAAATTCTAAAGTAATTAAACTGTATACTTTTTTCCGACCGTTATGACAATATTCTGCCCTAAATAAAAAAAGGAGATAGTAAAAAAATATGCAGACATTTTAAATGATGTTTAAGATACTTTAATAATAATAATGGAAAATGTTATTATAAGAATACTATTTAATAAAAGCAAGAAACAATATAAAGCATATAATCTTGTCAATGTAAAAAAAAAAGTACAGCAGGAAATCTCAATGGCTGTAAAATCTGTTTTAGAATAAATGATTGGTTATAGCTAAGAAGAATGATGAAAAGAACTTCCACCACCAAATAGGAAAACATATTTCAAGCTACAATAACTAGTCCAACGAGGAATGGAGCAAGAATATCAGAAGTACAGGACAAGTATCTATACAAGAGTCAGTTTCTGGCCTAACACTTTAGAATATGTTTTTTTAAATGTTTCAAAAGTGACATTATAAACCAATGAGGAAAGGACAGAAAAAGTCAGCCAATAACTAATAGGTTAATCATTCAGAAAAATAAACAAACTTAGATCTTGACATCACATCATAAATTCCAAATGCATTTCAGTGTTAAAATTTAGACACCACTAAATGCAATTTAGAAAACTACTAAGCTAATTGACTTTGGAATAGGCAAGCATTTCTAAACATAAAAGAAAAATTCATTTAAAAAGAATGAAAGATCTAACCGTAGACATTTAAATAGATTTCTACAGAAAAAACAAAATGATGACATATATCCCACACTATAACTATAGATATCACACAATAAAATATACTTAAATGGTCAGCAACCAACAGAGTTTGCAACACAGGGAAACTAAAAGGTTGGTATTCCTCATAAACTGTAAGCTCTTACAATTAGTAAGAGATAAACACCTCAACGGAAAAATGTGCAAAGGGCATGAACACAATAAATATCAATAAATATATTTTAAAATATTCAACTACATTAGCAATCATAGAAATGCTACTTTAAGATGAAATTCCATGTTTCACTATGATCAGATGACAGTACTCAATATTGGAAAAGAGAAATTTGGTACATTCTTCTGAGAAGGCAATTTGGTAATATGTATCAAAAATCTTAATGTTCAAACCCTTTGATCCAGAAATTCTACTTCTTGGGTATTTATTTTAAAAATATCAAGGCGCAGTTGCTCACACCTGTAATCCTAGCAGTTTGGGAGGCTAAGGCAGGAGGATCACGTGAGGCCAGGAGCTCGAGACCAGCCTGGGCAAAATAGCAAGACCCCATCTCTATGAAAAACTAAAAAAATTAACTCAGCATAGTGGCATGTGCATATAGTCTCAGCTACGTGGGAGGCTGAGACAGGAGGATAGCTCGAGCCCAGGAGTTTGAAGTTACGGTGACTTATGATCGCACCACTGCCCTCTATAGCCTGGGTGACAGAGCGAGAGCCTATCTCTAAAAAATAATTAAAATAAATAATCAACATTTCACAAGAAGATTTATGTATAAGGATGTTCATCACAGCAGTGTTTAATTTCTAACAACTGGAAACTAAGCATCTTATAAAACTGGTCAAAGTAACAGAACTATACAATGTAAAACTATGAAGCCAATACAAAAATGTAAGTCCTCAAAGTATTTTTAATGACATGAGAAAAGTTGGCAAATACAGTGAATGGGAAAAAAGGATATATATCTGTAGTATGATCACAATTTTAAAAAATACACATACAAATATGTAGAAATAAGTTTAGCAGAGGTTTCTGATGAAATCAGAGGGGGTTTCAATTTTATTTTTCTTTTAATTTTCTTCTTTTTACTTTTCTAAACCATCTCCTAACTTTCTATAATGAACATACCTTATTTTAATAATCAGGAAAATGCAATTTTAAAAATATCTAAAGTAAACACACCAAATGAACACAGGGTGATGAGATGATGACGGTAACTCTCTTTCCTCTCTTCTAACCTCTCTCTACTGACTGAGAGGATGAACTCTTTTCAACTCTTTTAAAAAGATCTAGTATGCTGACTGCCAAACATTTTCCAAAGTTAGTTAATTAAAAAGTGGGGGGTGTGGGGGAAGGGAACACATAACTCCTGGTGCAGCAGCAAGACCTCGGACCTCGGACTCACGCCTAAGCACCACAGGATGTGGCCCAGAACGCAAACTACATCAAAGCTCAACAGACTCTGTGAACGTCTAATTTTTTCCTGCTAAATTTAAGCAAGAAAGCAGAGATCCGGAGAGGAAAGAGGTGCTCAAAGCTGCACAAGTCGGTAGCATTTAATCTTTCATGAAAGGGAAAGGAAGATGGCGGAAGCCGTTCCACAAACAAGCACAGACACACACGCTAGGCCACGTCACCCGCAGATGGAGCCCAGGTCTCAGGGCCTGAGGCAGATGGCCCACAGCTGACCGAGCTTGGCTCAGCAGACCAACCAAAGCCAACAGAGCTGCCACGGGGATAAGCCACCGCCCTCCACGGAGCTCCCTCCATCACAGAGCCACCTGCTAATTCTGAGCTAGTTTCTTGGCCCAGAAGCTGGCAAGTTCAGCAGTTAGAAAAGAGTCTGATAACCACCTGGGACAACCCCCACCCCCCAACCCAGGCTGGTTCCCCAAATTGAGGTGTCAAAGTTCTATGAGAGAGAAGGCAGTACACGTGAGACACGCTGCTAGGACACCGCAGCTCCCTCGCAATTCGGTGCCACCCTACAGAAACCTGTCCCCCTGCTTTTCCCACTGAAAGCAGAGGCGTGTTACATCAGTCAGGAGCGGAGCAGACGGACAGTCCTTTGCTCATCCTAGCTTGATGCCTGGGTTGGTGGCCAGAGCTGTTTCATGCCTGGGGTACATAAAAAAATTATTTTTAAATAGAGCTGGGCGCAGTGGTGTGCAACTGTAGTCCCAGCTACTCAGGAGGCTGAGGTGGGAGGATCACCCGGGCCCAGGAGCCTGGGCAATGTAGCTAGACTCTGTCTCAAAAATAATTAATTAAAAAAATTTTAAAAATAGAGGGGCTATGAATCCACTTGAGACCAGGGTGGTTATGAGGCGACCCAGGAAGAAAGTGCAATAAACACATACACATGGTCCTGATAGAAACCATCCGTCGGGGCGCTTGCCCATGCATTCTGATAAAGGGAACCAGCAACTGAACAGCTGCTATCACACCAGGCAATTCACACACCTTCATTCTTTTCAACTTTGCAAACTTTTACTTCTCCTTTTACACATAAAAACACTGAAGCTCAGAAGCAAAGGCAGCTCACAGTCACAGAGCTAGAAGTGCTAGCGTTGGAATTCAAACTGCAAAGCCCGTTTCTCTCAGGACATGGTGAGCGGTCTGGTCCCCACAGCCACAGAGGGCTTGTGTCCGGCGCGATGGAACCCGGCTCCCACGCTGCATCAGGACACGGGGCCAGCCACCCAGCCGCTGCCGGGGGCAGCCCCAGAAAAGACAGCGAACCTAGTACACCAAAGGTGCTCAACCTATGCCTTCAAAGCACATTAATCCTGGTCACTATGAATAGTAATAACACTACCAGTCACTGAGCACCTGCTCCACGGAGGTGCTATGTGAGGAAGGTTATCAGGTGACCCAGTCTGGCCCACGTTGTAACAACGTGGCTGATGTTTCCATTTTTCAGATGAAAACACCGAGGCTTCAGGAGGTCTCAGCTAGGAAATGGAATGTGAACCTAGTCTGACACCAAAGCCTGTACTCCTCCCAGAGGGTGAGCCCCTCACCACTGCGACGCTGTAATGACGCTTAAACGGGCCTTTCACAGCAAGGGTTCCGCCCTGGCCCCGGGCTCCGGCCACTACCTTGGTTGAGGTAGGTCAGAGTCTCTTCGTGCAGCTTCACGGCGGGGGACGTGGCGGCACACAGCACGTACTGCAGGGGCGGCAGGCGGGCCTCGTTCTCAGGGGACAGCTGGGACTCCTCCTGCTTGAAGATGGGCAGAGCGAGGACATCACTGCAACACACAGGAAGGACGCGTGGTCAGAGCAGGGCCCGGGCCCCTTCCCAGCCCCAGGGCACAGGTGGAGAGAGGGACACAGACCAGGGACCCACCTTCACAGCACACTCCGGACGCTTTCCCTCAACGGCCCCCAAGAGGTTTATTCAGTCAGGTCACAGAGGAGGTAAAAGGCACAGTACCCACCATCTCCAGAAATCCTCTCTGTGACAGGGAGAGACTAGCAGCAGTGAAGGGGCCTTTAGGAGGCATTTATTTGGTTTCTGTCCATGAGAGACTGCTCATCAAGCCTCACTTTTAAAGTAAGAATCTGAACAAAAATTTTTAGTTTTTAAAAATCAACAATTCTATTTATCAGCCACTTCCCAGACCAATACAGCCCTTTCCTCCGGGCTCTGTAAACTGTGCAAATTAAGAAACTGTTTGCTTTGGTCACCCAGGTTGAGACATTCCTCCATCCCTTCTAAAGAGAGGACAACTGGCTGATAGCCGTTTTCAGGGTCAATACTAATCACTCCGAAAGGCAAAAATGAGAAGAAAGGACTTTGGTTTTAAGTCTATTTTTTATCCAAATGGAAATCTTGAGATACTTGCTCAAAGATTCTTTCCCTCCGCCTCCAAATAAAACTCCCCACATCAAAAAAACAAAAAACAAAACAAAAAAACCCCAGCCTCATAGCAACCTGTGACTGAGCGAGGCAGTTTCTAGATAGACTTTTAAAATGACCTCACATGAGACACAGAAATCCTTGAGAACATGAATAACCTGCCAGCAGGCGAGACTTAAGATCTCTAAATTAAGAGCAGCATAGAAACAGGTGCCAAAAAAGTGCCAGTGCCCTTATCTTGATAATCCTCCTCCCTTTGTGGGTCCCAGGTTAGGAATCCTATTAGCTGACCCCACTTTACTCTATAAACACAGAGTCACCGGTACAATCTGTTCCTTGTACATCATAAACGAATGACTCTACAACACAAACCCAGTACACACCCCAGCAATGTCTAACTAACTCTCAGAAGGAAAAGCCTGGCTTTGGGAACACCTCGGACACCTGTCCCATGTGGGCCTCACCTGCCACCGTCCACTGCCAAAGAGAGGGGTGCAGGACTGACTTGTCTTCCCCCGCACCGTGCCTTCCTTTTTCCGGAGCAGGACACACTCCCAGCCTGTGTGGTTCTCTAGGAACACAGGAGAAGCGGGCAGGCCTGCTCACCTGGGGATTGCATAATTTCATGTTTGCCCAGACCGTGTTAAGTTAATAATCCATGGGCTGTTGCCTTTAAATTTTAAAAAAAGGGTGGAGGGGGGTTAAGAACCATCACTCAACAGCAACTTATTTCAAGCCTGGCATCCTTATTTGCCAAGGAATAAAAGTCACAAGAACATCAAACAGAAAGGGCGAAGGCAGTAAAGGCCACTACCCTGGTGAGGTCAGACAATCTGCAGGAATTCTGCAGAGTGAGGAGACGACCAAAAATAAAATACAAAAAATCAAGGAAAAATACAAGACTCTCACTCTAGAGTCAGGGGACTAGGGACCACCACCTTGGCCCTCACTGAGGTCAACCTCTACCAGGGCAAAACCCCTAGCTTCCAAGAAGTGAAGTAAAAAAAAAGAGTATGAACCTTCTTTATCCATGGTCTGAAAATGCCCCCAGAAACCAATATGGCTCTGTAGCACCTTTCACCCACAACTCCTACCTTTTTGTCTTCATGTAACACCAAATTCTAAAAGGTATCCCAGGTATTCCAGAGACAAATTCCCATCTCAGTAGCAAATGTCAAAACTGCACCTCCATGTGACGGGAAAAATTATTCTCTAATAGGATGACACTGCAGGCAGTTAGGAAATTTTAAATACACTAACCCTCAACTCAGGGTCACCTTCAAACTCATTTTTAAGATATGGCAACATACTTATGGTCACAAACTAAATTTTAAGCTAAACTACAACTAAAACAGTCCATGGGCAGTACAGTAGAAATATATTCAGTTGTACCACTTCTTTGTAAGTGAATGGACTCTGAATCTCCTGGGGGGGACTGACATCCTCCCAGTGGGCTTCGCACACCCCCAGAACAGCTTCACTCTAGTGACATCACCACGGTCTGCAGGAAGGCTGCCAGCCCTAGGGCCCCAGACTTTTGCCATCTCCTACTACTCAGGCCCATGAATGAGAAACAGCAGATCCATCATCAGTTAAACCCCACGGTGGCCCTGTGTTCTGCAACGAGGGATGTTCCAGGAATTGCAACTAACTTGTAGTGTTAAAATCCGAGTGGGAACTTCCTGGGGCCAAAATAAGCACTAAGGGTAAACTCGGATTTGGGGGCTGTCAATGCCTGTGACTGCTTTGGCCTCATAATTCACTTTCCTTGAGTCCACATCAAATGCCCTTTGGGTAAAATTAGGCACATTTAATAAACTGTGACTAGGATGGAAATAAAGACAGGCTAAAGCTGGTTCAGGCGAGTTCACAAAGTGAAATGACTGCCCATTAGTACCCGCCAGCTGCAGAACAGGGAAAAACAATCCTCTGGGAACTAAAGCAAACGGGGGTCCTCCTTCCTAAAAGGGGGGTGTGGAGGACTCTGTGCAACAGGCAGGTCTCGCTTTTCTCTTTGAAGAGCACTAGCCAAATCCCTGCAGAAGAAGGAAGATCTCCATCAAGGGCAACGACCCGCGGGCCTCCAGCGAACACACGCAAGACCGCAGGGAGGGGGCCGCCAGCCCCTCCCGCGCCCGCCGCAGCCGGCCCACGAGGCTGGGGTCCGCGCTCGCCACCCCCGCCGCTGGCCGGACCAAGGGCACCGCAGAGGGCGCGAGGCTCGGAGAGGGACCCCGGCGGAGGCCGGCAAAAAGCAGGGGACGAAGTTCCCGGGACAGGCACCAGGCTGACCGCAGCAAGTTTCCTCTACTTCTCCGACACGTGCGGGGCGAAGAGAGACGCGGGAGGTGACCGATCCGGCGAGGCTGGGCCAGAGGTGCGCGCCCCGCACCGGTCCCGCGTCGTCGGGGACGAGCCCTCGCCGGCATCGGGCTCCGCGCGCCCACCGACCCGCCGGGCCCCCAACTCCGCGCGCCGGGTCGCGCCGGCGTCAGGCCGTCGGTCCCCAGGCGGACTCCGGGTGGGTCTCTCCCGAGTCCCCCGAGGGCGGAGGGCGGGCGGCCGGGAGCCGGGGCCCTGCGAGGGCGCGCCCCTCCCCGCCCCGGGGCGTCGGGCCGAGCCCGCACGCCGGCCTTACCGCAGGTAGCTGCCGGGGTTGTGCTGGTTGTAGTGCTCGGGCTGCGTGTGCCAGAACAGCATGGCTGGAGCTCCGGGGCGCGGCTGCGAGCGCAGACCCGGCCGCGCCGACCTCCCGCGGACTCCCGAAGCCGCGCTGCGCACCCGGGGTGCCGGCCGGGCGGCGCATTTATGGGCGGCCGGGGGTGGGGCCACGGCCGGGCCCGCCCCGCAGGCAGCGCGGCGGGAGGGCGGCTCCCGGGCCGCCGCACCTGGCTGCCCCGCGCGGGCGTGCCTGCCCCGCGAGCGCGCGGCCTCGGGCGGCGGGACGAGAGGGGCGGCGGGGCAGCGCGCGGGGCCTGGGCCGGCCGCTGTCCCCGGCCCCGAGGGTGGTGCTCAGGTGACCCTAGCCGCCCGTCACCCGCCTCATGCGCCGCCTACGCTCCCCGCTCCCCACTCTGCGCCCAGGGCTGGTCCCCAGAGCCGGTCCCCGGAGCCGCTGGTGGCTGGGGAGCGACCGCTCAGCTCCTGTATCAGTGACCCCCGCCCAGGGCTCTGTGTGCTTCTTTACCCCACTCCTGTTTTTCATAGCACTTCACACTCCCTGAAATCGCGGCATTTTTAAATTTTTACTCGTTTATTGATTGTCTTTCCCACTAGAATGTACACTCCAAGAGGCAGTGCCTCATTGTTATCCCACCGCCTAAACCAGTGTTTGGGACATGTAGTGTTAAGTGCTTGATAAATATGTATTAAATATGAAAAAAAGAATGCACCAAGGATCAAGTGAGTAATCAGAGAAAGCTTCCTGGAGGAGGTGACATTGCCCTAAGGCTGAATGGATGCAAAAGAAGTATCTCTGTGAGCATCTGGAGGGAAGGCGGTTGGTTCCAGGCAGGGGCAGCAGCAAGTGCCAAGCCTTGAGGACGACCATGCAACTATGGGGAGAACTTAGGAGATGAACTGGAAGAGGTGGGTGGAGCAGATCACAGAGGGTCTGGCAGACCAGGGCAAGGAGCTGGGATTTTATTCTAACTATGTTTTAAGCAGAAGAGTCATATTTATGATTTGCCTTTTGGAAAGATCAGTCCGGCAGCAGTGTAGACAGTGGGTCATCGAGGTTTGTGGAGGTGTCAGGAGGGAGTAGAGTTCCCTGGAGCCATGACTCACACCCAGGTGATAGCCAGCCCTACAGTACATGGCACAATGCCGCTGTGGATGCTCCGTCCTTGAGTATTAATCCAGTCAAATGAAGTCTCGTGGAGACCCGGGCCCAGAACTCCCACCTCAAGCATGCATGTGGATAAAACCTTTCCTCACTCTTCTGTTCCTGCTCCCCTCCCTCCAGACACAGGTCATAACTGGCAAGCCACTTCCTCCGAGCAGCTCTCAAGGATTACCACCTCCCCACTGTTCTGGCCTGTAAGGCAGTGGAACTGTTTCCCCAGCCACAGGTAGTGCTGTCAGCAGACAGCCCCCAGCCTTCGGCCTCTCCAGGAACTGCCTCTGCTGCAGAGCAGCCTCACCCAAGCTCATGCCCTCTTGGATGGTCCACCCCCCAATGGCTATCCTGGCAGGAGTATAAAAGTCTGGCCATCTCTGCCCAATTGGGGACAATGCCGATGGGGTGTTTTAGCCCCAGGACTGCCCGTGGCGATAGTGGAAGCTGTCACAGGACCTGCATCGCTGCTCAAGGTCTCCCTCCTGCTTCTTTCCCATCTCTCTGTCAGGCGTTAATCCTAAGGGAACTTCCTAATAAACATCCTGAACACTGAGCTCAGGGGCCACAACAATGCTTGGCACATCATTTAAGTGGGAGGCCCTTTGCTGGATTGTTCCGAGTTCCAACTGGAGAGGCCAGGGGTAAGCAGCAATTGCAGTGCAGTGTGAGGGTGCTCCAGGAACACAGGGGAGGACATTGGAGCTCCGCAGAGTCGCCAGGGTACAGTGATGTCTCCTGACGGATGGGTGGGTGTAAATTAAACCAATCTATGAAGTGGAGACGGAGGAAGGTCTGCACTGGAGAATGTGCAAGGCCCCGGAGGAGGGGAAACATTATAATGGCTCTGACCTGAGTTTACCACTTAGCTCGGTCAGAATGTGTGACCTTGGACGGAGTAAACTGACCCCATGCTGCTTCTCCCATCAAGACACAGCTTCTATTTCCCTCCCCTCCCCCTTCCATCTGGGCTGGCCCTGCGACTTGCTTTGACTATAGAATGCAGCAGAAGTGTTGCTGTTCCAGCTCCTGGCTGGCTCCAGGGAGGCCGGGCAGCTTCGCTTCATTCCCTCGGAGCTCTGAGCCACAACATGGAGTCCAAACGCGCTACTGGAGAGGGCGACCCAGCCAGTCTTCACTCACACCGGCCACCGGCCACCCAGCGGAGCCCATCGCAGGACTGCAGTGTGTTGGCTCCAGCCACACCACAAGGAACAAGACAAGCCCTGCCCAACCAAGCCCTGCCCAAAATGCAGGCTTGTGAGCATACGAATGGTTGTGGTTTTAAGCCACTAAGGTGTGGGCTGGTTTGTTTCACCGAGGGAGAAATGGTGTCCAGGCCCTTTGAATCTCGGTGTCACCAGTACTGCATGGGAGCAGCAAGGCTTAGTTTTGTGGTTGGGATGAAGCTTAGTGTGAGGTGAGTTTAGCTTCTCAGGGATGATCGCTCTTATGACCTAAGTATGACTGTGTATTTGGGCGACTACATACCTTCTCTCCCTTGGTAGGTTTTTAACTACTTGAGGGTAAATTCGGCAGTGCCTACAGATACACCATTTGAGTCATACTGTGTGAACAAGATGCATATTGTAACCTGTGACTCTTCAGTGTAACAGGGGACAATTAGGCCTAGTCAGGACTTCAGGGGCTGCCAGTCCAGTAAGGGCAAGAAGACAAGTGTGCAGGAGATGGTCCACCATTCCCTCTTTTTGTTTTGTGAATGTCCATGATTCACAGTTGGTGGGAATGTTGACTTTTCACTGTGCACCAGCCTCAGAGCCATACTAGAATCTCCCTGATGCTGAGAAATAGGCACATCACCCCATCGTACAGATGAAGAAACTGAGGTTTAGGAGGCCCAGTGCCACAGCTGGGATTTGAGGCTGGGCCTGTGGGTTCCAGGCCTGTGCCCTCTGGCTACCATCCCTTCCTGTCCTAAGGCCCCCGCATGCCTTTCCTCACCCAGCGCTGGGTAAACACCCTGTGATCAGAGGTGCTCTGCTCCGGCAGGTCAGCCTAGGGCCCTCCAGAGGCAGCACAGAGGGCCCCACAGCGTGCCCGGGGCCACATCTTGGCAGCTCCTCGAGGCACTCCTAGCCTCTTGGAGGAAGTCGTGACAGAGACTGGGGCAAAACGCCTGAGGGAATGGTTTGGGGGGATGAATAGGAGTTTAAAAATGGGATTTAGCCAGAGGGAAAAGCATGTGCAAACATGTTCCCAACAGCGCTGGACGTTCCTGGGATCAGCAACTGTTGTGGGGTGAGGAAGCAGCGGGCAGGGGGCAGGGTGAGGCTGGGAGACCTAGGTGGAGCCTGTGGCTCTTCTGGGCTGGGATAGCACGCGACTTGTCCGGAATCGGGGCAAGGGAGTCAGGCCTTTACATACCCACAGCGACCACTCGTGGTCAGATGTTTGCGCCTGGGCAAAGTGGCTCCGCTGAGTCCTGGAGAGGGACCAGGCAGTGCCGTCACCTGCCCAGTCTCCCCACAGCAGGGGCCTGAGTGTCTGGGGCATGCACCGTGGCCGGGCATGACAGCACCCGCCACTCTCACCGAGTTCGGAGTCTGCATCTAGGGAAAGGAGCAGGCGACCGTCCTCCTGGAGCCTGTGGGAGGCCTGAGCGAGGGACCCTGCGGGCGGCCCTCGGGGCACGTCCGCCCGCATGCTCTGGAGCGCTGTTCAGCTGTGCGTCGCCAACCTCGTTTTGAATTGCTTCTTGGGAGTTCAGTGTGTGTGGTGGATCAAACCCCCGTGTGCTGGTGAGGATTACGTTCTACTGTGAGTAACAGAAACCCCAATAAAAATGGCTGAGACAAGACACAGGCTTCTTTCCCTTCAAGTTCCAGAAGTCCAGGGTTAACGCCGCCCACTGTGGGGTGGTTCTGGGGCACTTGAAATACAGCAGGTGTGAACCAAGGTGTGCCAGAAATATACAGGACACACCAGGCTCACAACTTTGTAGGACAAAAAAGAATGTAGCATAGCCCGTCGATGATTTTTATACGGACCGCATGATAAATGATAATAGTTTGAATATATTGCATTAAATACAATATAATATGGAAGTTAATTTCACCTGTTTATTTTTACATTTTAAAAATTTACATATGTGGCTTGTATTTGTGGCTTGCTTTATATTCCTCTTGCTATTGGAACTGGTCCCAGAGCAGTGGTTCTCAGCCAAACCTGGCTTTTCCCCCAGAGGACAATGGCAATCTCTGGAGACACTTGTGGCTGTCACAACTGGAGGTGGGGGTGCTACTGTGTGTAGTGGGTAAAGGCCCGGAAGCTGCCAGACATCCTACAATGCACAGGACAGTTCCCCACACAAAGAATTATCCCACACAAAATGTTAGTAAGACTCAGGTTGAGAAACTCTGGTCTAGAAGTTCGTGGCATCTGCAATGTCAGGAACCCAGTCTTCTTTTTTTCTTTTATGGTAGGCTCTGATCCAATATGAAGGAACCCAGTCCTCTTATGCCAGGTGAACATTCTATTTGCAAGGTCTAAAATGCACAGTCTAAAGTGACTGCTGGAGCTCCAGCCATTGTGACAGCATTCCTGCCAGCCACAAAGAGCAAGGACAGAATAAGGGCACACCTTCTCTCCTGAAGGAAGATGTACACACCACTTCTGCTTTTTCCCACTGACTAGAACCTGGTCACCTGGCCTCCCCTTGCTGTATGGGAGGCTGGGAAATGTAGTCTTTATTGGAGTGGCATGTGCCCAGCTACAAATCAGGGGTTTCTTACTGAGGTAGATGGGAGAATAGATCTGAGGGGGAGACTAGTAGCTGTCTTACTTTGCCCAGGAGAACCAGGCAAGCAGTGTTACCCCCATTTTACAGATGAGGAAACTGAGGCTCCCAGGTAAGGGGAACTTGCCAAGATACAGAGTAAATGTCAAACCCCAGCAGGAACTGAGGCCTCCTGACTCCTGGGTGCCTCTTCCTCACACTCTGCTGTCCTGTAATCTTGGCTCAACCACATCTGTGTCCTTTGAGTCCCATTTGCCAATGGCCCATATCGTCATCTCGGATGTCATTCGTCCTTGTGTCTGTTCCCAGCTTCTCTGTCAAGAACTCCCCTGGCTTCTCAAGAGAACGGAGCGACTTTTCCAAGATGTGCCTTCACATTCAGGTGAAGTCTTGCCTGTGTTTGATGAGACTGCCCAGATCTCAGTCCCTCAGCTGTGACACATGCACACGGTAAGATGTCACGGTGGGGAAAACTGGGTGAAGGGGATGCAGAAATTCTCTGTATTCTATTGGCAACTTCTCTGTAAATCTAAAATTATTCCAAAATAAAATGATTCTTTAAAAAAACGTTCCTTCAGAATTCAAATGGTCAAGTTATCGATTTGGGCATGTGTGGTTTGGTTTTCTTAAAGCAAAGCCCACTTGCATTGCTGACATTTGGTATGCACCAACTAGCCCAGACAGGGTGAGTACATACATGGCACTCTAACAGACAGCCACCACGTGTCCAGCCCCTGGCATGTCCAAGCCCTGTACAGGAACACTGTTTGCTAGTTCATCTGGTCCTCACAATGGCCCTATGAAACCGCTGATGAGCCCATTTTACAGATGAGGCTGTGGAGGCCCATGAGGTCAGACAATTTGCCCAGGTTCACATGAACAGCAAGTGGAGGAGCTGGGATTTGAACCGCGGTCACTCCTACTGCAAAGACCCTGCTGTGATCCTCTGTCTACTCTGCCGTCTCTCCCCTAGACTGTGCCATCAATCTTTTGGGCAGCAGTCGGGTGTCCCCATTCCGACCAGGCCTGACCCGCTCCCTGCTCAGCAGTCACAGTGCATTGCCCTGGGTGGAGCTGCCACTTGCACTCTGGCACGGTGCTGTCCCTCCAGGACCAGACAAGCACCCTGCTATCTGCTGCACTCCTCCCTCTGCAAATGTCCCCAGTTACAGGTGTGCCAGCCTCTGCAGGGGTCACACGGGGCACCTCTTCCCCTAAAGACTGCTGCTCCAGAGAAACGGGGGAAAGCAACGGGCGAGACTGCAGAGACTCCCACCGGGGCATGCCAAAGCCACGCAGGGAGAGAACTCAGGCGCTCCCCACGCGTGATCCCTTTTAACTCTTGACATCCTAGGGAGGCAGATGTCATCGCACTCACTTCACTGATGAGAAAACTGGGCCTCCGAGAAACTTGTCAAAGTTTGCACAGCTGGCGGTGGAGCCAGGACAGGCCAGTGTGGTCTGGCTTGAAAATCCCAGCCCTGCCCGGTGTGCTGGGCTGAAAAGAGAAGTCGGACGAGAATTCTGGAGGACATCAGCGGTCCCCAGTGAAGGAGCCCAGCCAGATCACCCCAGAGTGACAGTCAACAGTCCCTCCTATACATCCTGAGCTGCCGATCAGCTGTTCAGTCCCTCTTAATACAAGCGGACACTCGTGGATTACTCAACATGTGAAAAGGGCCTCTGTCTAAAAGGGACGGAGACACAGATGCGGGCACAGTGGGGCGGGAGTGGGAAGCGACTGGGAGGAAATAGAGAGAACACAGGGAGAGGAGGCGGTTAGACTCTATCAGTGTTGGGAGCGGCCATCCCAGAGTGCTAGGATTACAGGCGCGAGCCACCGCGCCCAGCCTGGATCCGTTTTAAACTCAGAGTTGCCTGTGTTGCCACGTGGCACCTGGGCTGTGCTTTGGGCCATCAAGCGTGTCGGTGGCGCAGCATTTGTGGACGGAGTGCTCCACAGTTGGCACCAGGATTCTCTTCCTAACCACTGATACCCCTTCCACCCGTTTGACGGAGATGCTCTCTCAACCCATACTGAGATGTCACATACTTGCGGGCAACGTCAACCATGTCACAAAGCTGCCAAATGGCCCAGAGGCATCACGGACTATCAGAAGCATCCTGATCTCGGACACATGAAAATGTGGGGGGAAATGTGTGTCTTAGAATCAGCAAAATATGAATCTCATCTTCTTAAGGTTAAAAATTTCTGAACTACACTCCCCAGTCTCCCTTGCAGAATGGTGCCTGAGCTTCCGCCGGCAAGACGCACCCACGGAAGGCTCTGATCGGAAGCAACTTGAGGGCACAGCGGGGCAGAGGTTATCTGTTTGCTAGCGTGGGAGGCGCAGAGGCAGTGTTCTGAGGCTAACTAGATCAATGAAGCAGCGATGTTTCTGGAAGCTTTGCCTAGACCTGCTTCTTCAGCCCTTCTAATCAGAATTCTGTGGGTCATAAATTCCCTTCTCCCCCAACCAGTTAGAGTTGCCCACCTGAGACCTTTTCTTTCCTTTTCCTTGTTAACAAAACCCTGATTTTTTTTGGGGGGGGGTCGGCAATAGGTGCCCTGTCTCCTGGCCTCGTCAAAGAGAGGGCTAAGCACGTAACGAAATTCCGGCCAATGAGATGTAAGTAGAAGCTGACGGGTGGAAAATCCAAGAGGTGAGTTCAGTGCATTCCCCAGACAATGTCCCGCAGATGGTGTGGCTCTGCTACCCCAAGCTAGAATTTCAGTTTATTGTTAGCTGTAGCCATTGGGCACACAGTCACGAGAAGTATCTTCAAAAACAAAATCACACCGTGAAATACGCATTTGGAATTATGATAAAGCAACAAAAATATGACCATTCTGCTTCCTGCCGTGAGTTGATAACGCCCTGGGGAGATGAGGATGCTCTTCCAGCTCTGCACACAGGCCTGCACTGTCCTGGCGAGCCCATCAGCACGCCCGGGAACCTCTGGGCACGACTGGCCCTGGGCTTCTGCACACAGCGCTTGTGCAGGAAATATTTGACAGGCTAGAACCTGAGTCTGTTGCCTTGCCTTTGCTGGGGTAAATTTTAAATTGCATGACCAGTGACTTGGGTTTTATTTTATATTTTTAAAGTTTGTCATTGAATAATAATGAATGTCCATCTTACAAAAAAACTGTGTTTATAACTCAGCAAATGGTGATTTTCCTCATATTTGCCCTACGTCCCTTTTGGTACCCTCAGAAGTTGGTGTTGGTTTTCATGATAGTCTCATTTCTTAGTGTTTTAAATTAGAATAATCTGGGCCCATGAAGTTTTAAATTATTTTAAGTTTCTTTGCAGATTAATTGTTCCTTGCGTAACATTTATTCAATGCGCTGCTGCCTATTCCACACTATATATAGCACTTCCACAGCATATTCTGTTGAACCTAGTAATGAAATCTGAGTATCATCTTTCCCACCTAAAAGTGCCTAATGGCCTATACAAATATATTCTATGGCAAAGAAAGATGGCAGAGAGCTGACTCAGTTTCCCAGTCTCTTTTGCCCTTGCCCCTTCCTCCTCCCTGCTGCCTGGAAGGCAGATGTGAAGTCTGGAGCTCAGGCAGCCATTTTGTGACAGCTAAGTACCCATTCTAACATTGTCTGAGCAGAAATACAAAAGGAACCTGGATCCCTGAATTCATCATGAAGATATCATTTCAGCCCTGCATTGCCCATAATATCCTAATGGATACTAAGTGATCTAATCCAGTACCTCAAAGTGGAGGCAGCAAGTTACAGAGTCTAAGTTTTTTGAATTGTCTGAGTGGAGACAGTTGAGTTCGGGGCTGTTAAGGTAAAGACGTGGCAGGTTGGAAAGTTGTTACCTTAGTTATGTGGCAATAAAACATGCAGTCAAATTGCCGCCTGTGGTACTTTA
Organism: Lepilemur ruficaudatus; assembly: GCA_963574885.1. Classification (NCBI taxonomy): domain Eukaryota; kingdom Metazoa; phylum Chordata; class Mammalia; order Primates; family Lepilemuridae; genus Lepilemur; species Lepilemur ruficaudatus. Next base: position 17,207 of record CAUYRT010000364.1, read on the forward strand.
GAAAGTGGACTCTGTGCCAACCAAGGCAGTAGGTTGGGGCACGTGGTGGGGAAAGGGGCAGAATATTGGCAGGTGTGGGCTCAGTTCATCCTGGCTGCTTTTAGCCAAGACAGAGAAAGCTCAGGCTAGGGCCAGCCGGTCAGGAAAGGAAGAAAACATCACTCTGCCTGCAGCCTGAGCTCTAAATTGATTGAGGGTCCTGTACCCTGGAGCCCTGTGGAGCTGAAGAGGTCAGCGGCTTCCGTGCTCCCACCTGTGAAATGAATGTAAAGCAGCCTTCTCGGGAATGGCCCTGAGCTCAGGATGAGAACACTGGCCTCCAGGCTTCTCCACTTCCACGGAGAGTTTTCAGCCAGACAGCTGGGCTAAGCCAACCAGGAAGGTCAAATCAAGGGTGTTGCCTTTCCACCTGGACCTATTTTTCAAATGACCTCAAGGCACGGGCAGAAAGGCATCAACAGTTACAGAGCCCCGAATTTTCAGAGTAAAAAAAAGAGATTCTTGCAGTAAGTATAATTGTCATGGGATTAGCTTCCAGTATAGACTAAGAATTCCCATAAATCAATGAGAACAAGACAAGCCACTCAATCCAATAATGGGCAGCAGAATTAAAGAGGCATTGCCCAAAAAAGGAAATACAAATGGTCTGTAAACATATAAACATTGTCCAGCCTCATTAGTAATCAAGAAAATGAAAATTCTGTAATAAGATTTTACAGTCAAAAGGCTGACAAAAATTTTAACATCAGAAAACACCAATTATTGTCGAGGACGTGGTGTAAACTGATAAACCACCGTAGAAACTAGTCTGGCAGGAAACAGTTACACACGTGCGGACCCCATGACCCAGCAAACCCACTCCTACATATACACACCTTCCCTGTGTACACTTAAGATGATTCGACTTGGATCTTTCTTTTTCTTTCTTTCTCTCTTTCTTCTTTCACAGGATCTCACTTTGTTGCCCCAGTTGGAGTGCAGTGGTGTGATCATAGCTCACTACAGCCTTGAACTCCTGGGCTCAAGCAATCCTCCTGCCTCAGCCTCCCAAATAGCTGAGAATAAAGGCTCATGCCATCAAGCCCAGCTAATTTTTCTATTTTTTGTAGAGACAGGGTCTCAGTATGTAGCCCAGGCTGGCGTTGAACTCCTGTCCTCAAGCCATCCTCCCGCCTTGGCCTCCCAAAGTGCGGGGTTACAGGTGTGAGCCACCACACCTGACCAATTTACGATCTGTCAGCTTTGTTATGATGCAAAAGCAATATGCGTTCAGTAGAAACCATACTTCAAATACCCATACGACCGTTCTGTTTTTCATTCTCAGTACAGTATTGAATAAATTACGAGATATTCAATACTTTTTTTTTTTTTTTTGAGACAGAGTCTCACTTTGTTGCCCGGGCTAGAGTGCCGTGGCATTAGCCTAGCTCACAGCAACCTCAAACTCCTGGGCTCAAGTGATCCTTCTGCCTTAGCCTCTCAAGTAGCTGGGACTACAGGCATGCGCCACCATGCCCGGCTAATTTTTTCTATATACATTTGGTTGGCCAATTAATTTCTTTCTATTAGTAGAGACGGGGTCTCGCTCTTGCTCAGGCTGGTTTCGAACTCCTGACCTTGAGCAATCCGCCCGCCTCGGCCTCCCAGAGTGCTAGGATTACAGGTGTGAGCCACCGCGCCCGGCACAAGACATTATTTTTATTTGTCTGGTGGTTGGAGAACTCTGAAGAGGCGACATTTGAACCCAGGTTGAATGACAGGTTTCTAGCCTTGCAAAGATCAGGAGAAAGAGTATTCCTGGGGGAGGAGCCAGCAAGTGCAAAGACACGGGGGCAGGAAGGAATTTGGCCTGTTCTAGAAATGGAGAAAAAGCGCATGTGAATGATGGAGGGCAGCCCTGGAGAGACAGGCAAAACCCAGATCCTGGACAGCTTTCTAGACTCTTGTAAGGAATCTCATTTTTATGCCAACTGCACTGGAAATGCTTGGAAAGTTTTAAGCAGGGGAGTGACAACAGCTTATCATTTTTAAGCATGTCCCTTATAATAAATTAAATGTTTATAAATCAGTGACTGCTCAGATTTTATGTGGATGCCTTGAGAGAACACGGGCCTGAAGAACAGTCTGTCCTGCCGCTCTCCAAAGCTATGGAGCCAGCGGACAACTCAGCTTTGCTGTTCGGTCTGCTCTCACCAAGCCGCAAGTTACATTCTCCAGCTACATTGTGCGTGTGCCTCTAAGACTTCTGAGACCCAAAATTCTCGCTCTACCTGCTTAGCATGCACACTGCAACTCCTCTGAAGTGTCTGTGGGCTGCCCGTTTTGCTGTGATCTTCTTTTAGAGTATTTTAATGGATTTTAGAAGAGTGTTAAATCTCTGCTTTGCAAAGCCTTGTTCCTATCCTCAAATTATCTTAATTCATTACCTTCTTGCTATGATAGTTTAATTGAGTGTAGGATATAAAGCTAATTTATTTCACATTTTTGCTTTTAATGGTTTTTCACTTTCTTTATTGAAAAAGTAATTACTGAATTCCAACACAATAACTGGAAATGACTTTTTCTAATAACACATATTATCACGTCATCATCAGCAGAAAATTCTTTGAAGTACCCCAAACTTTGGGTTACTGGAAATGAGCTTAAAATTGTTAGTTGGTTATTCCAATGCTGGCCTTTTTATTTATTTATCTTTAAATGACACATTTGCCTATGTTTATTAAGAGAAAAATTAGAAAAATATAGAAAAACAGAAAGGGAAATATAATCCCAACATTGGTATGTAAGCACATTTGGTGAAAAGCTGTCCGTGCATGTTTTCTATGTCCATGTATACACATATGTGGACATTTTAATGATATTAGTGACATTCCATTATTTGCATGTAGTATAAATATTAAATGAACTCTATGAAAGTGACTTTTTTAGGTCATAGATGATCAAATATCTGTTATTTCAGTATGGTTCAAAGTAATGTAACAATTTTCACATTTTTAAATATTTTATTTGCTTTTAGTTTTTAATATCTCAGAAAATGCCACTTGTTTATATAAATATATGTATATAAATTATATTTGCACATTTCTCTAATCATTTCTTTAGAATAAATTTTCAATAGCTGAATTGTTGCATGTAGAAAAGAGCGTGAACATTTCTATGCATTTAATATATATTTCCAAATTTCCCTTAAACTTGTTTATACAACAGTATTATTATTAGAAATATTGGATACTATTCTTTTTAATTTTGGCCAATCTTATAGATAAAGGAAAAAAAATACTTTCATTTGCATTTCTTTGACTTACCAATTAAAACAGTTGAGCATTTTTCACAATATTTTTTCACCACACCTGGCCCTTTAATTCTTTTTTAATAGCATCTTTCCACAGGCTGCCATGGACCCATGCACTTTGCTCCATAAGCAAAGCATTTCCAGACAGGATCATCCCTAAGGATAAAAAAGTAGATGAAGTGGGTGCCATGGGACAGTGAGATAAACTACAGGAGTTCACCATTATATATTTGGAAAATTAGCTTGCAGTTTGAGGGTCACTAAAAATCAACCGGCCCACAGTACAGACTTCACCAGGCTCTTGTCTAAATGCCCCTCAGAGGCTTTCTGGAAACAGAATCTTCACCAGGTTAGGACATTAAGTCATCTGGGTTAAGAGCCATCATAGATGGATACTTGGGAATAGTTTTTCTGAAAAACTCATAAGCTTTCATGACCCTCTATCCCAAAACAAGGACTTGGAAATCTAAGCTCTCTTGCCAGAGTAACAGAGGAGTATCTTTTATGCCTGACCAGCACATTTCTAGCTTAATTTCTTCCTTCTCCTTAAAAAGGAGAAGGAAGAATGACAGGAATTGTTTTCTAAACTAAATGAGAAAACGCTGGCACGTTGGGATTTCTTCCCATGAACCCATTCACAGATAAGGCCTCTGTCCCTCTCACGTAGCCAAGACAGGGACCAGGGATGGGAGTAAATGATCAATTCTATAATTGTTGAAGACTTTGCACTTCCAAATGTCAGTGAATCCGCAGCATTGCCTGGAGGCTTGTCAGAAATGCAGACTCCCAGGACATACCCCAGAGCTGATTGGGAATCTGCATTTTAAAGTGTGAGAAGTCCTGACTTAGGAGATAAGATTTGCAGAACCTGCTGGTAGGTAAGATAGGGAAAGTGAGAGAGACAATGGAAAAAGAAACCACAGAGTTTCAGTCTTCCTGATAAATAAATGTGTTCATTAACAACTGGTGCACAAGTGGTGGAGATGAGTAGTTAAATAATGGCCCAAGGCAGTGTGGTGTACAACAAATGAGTGTGCAGGTCCAATTCTTTGTGATGCAGAACTCCAGAGAAGACAAACTGCCCATGAGTTGAATTAGTTTGCCTTTGATCCATTTAGAAACATTTAAATAATATTCTTGACATCATTAAATGAAACAACATATCACAAGTGCTTACAGTGATGCCTGGCACATGGTATGGAGACAACCAACTTTAGCTATTATGATTGTCACCATCTTTGTCTATTGTCAAGTAATTGGACTATTAAACACAACTGTACATTTGGAGAACAATACCATGCTGATAAGGGTGTGGTATGATTATATAAGGCCAGTTTAATTACTAGGAGAAAAAAAGTGAAAAGAAAAAAGTTGTCACTTTTAAAAAGCTCAGCAACAGAATATCCCACATCAGCACTTAGTGGATATGCATGCAATTAAAGTCATAGTGTGGAATTCCTGATTACTCAGCTTTTGCAAATTGAAAGAATAATAAATAGCACAGAAACAAAAATGGTTACTTCTTCAGAGATGTACAGAAACAAACATCTAATTTTTGTGTTATGCTTGTTTAATTAGGTAATTTACCATAACATATATTTATCAGACAAAAGTACAGATAAGAAGAGGCTCTTTTTTTCCTTATATTGTTTTATGAGTATTAATTTATTCTGCACAAAGGGACTTGCTGATTCCCCCATAACAATGCTGGTGATTGAAATTTACAGACAAAAGACATAAGTGTGGGTATAGAATATAAGAAACAAAAAGGAGGAGAGAAAAAATATATTTAAAAAGAATGAAGTGTAACAAAAAGAGGCATGAAAACACTATTCTGGTTTAGTATAGTAACCAATTCCACATCCTGGGAGTAAAGAAATCTAAACTCAAATGTTAGATCTCACCAAACAGCAAAGAAGACTCGTACATGTGACCTAACCTCTCTGGGGCTCCTTTTTTCCATCTCAGAATAGAGAAGCTGGGGCCAGTAGAAATCAGCTCAGAAGCACTGTAGACGTTCAGTATCATCATGTTTTATTTCAGGCGCAGGCTTTGAAGTCAAGTCAACTTTCTTCTGATTTGTCCCCTGAACTGGCTTTGGGGCCTTGGTCAAATTAACTTGTTTGCATCCTAAAAAACAATAAACGCTAGAATGAGTAGAGGAAATAGTGCTCAGATTAACTTCTAGAAAGCTGCTCTTGCAACTCAGGAGCTGCTAGGAGTGGAAAATGAAGACAGGAAGTGAATACCATGTTGGGTCTCCCCCATTTTTCACTCTGCAGTAGCTGATTTTTACTTTTTATCTGAGTTTTCAAGTAAAAGTTTGTTTGAAAATAGGCTCCCCCTGAAAAAAACATTAAAGACTGCAGTGCCTATTACAATATCTCACATAAAAAAATACTTCAGGTCCTCAACCCTCCTGATCATGGCCACTGTCTGTCTTCATTGAGGAGAAGCAGATGACTACAGATTATCAAACGGGCACTGTGGCTTGGGTTAATGACCAATGAACATGGTGAACAGGAAATAAAAATGGACAGTGAGTATTCAAGTGGAGTAAAACACCAGAAACTTGCTACAGCATTCAAATATGAGTAGGTGGCAGGTATATTTAATGGTAAAATGCAAAAGTATTTAGTATTATAATTATTGTTAAGAAAGTTAGAAAAAAAATCCCTCTGATAAAATGCTAAACATCTAGATATTCTAAATAGTTGTCATTTAATTAATATTTTCACTCTTCACTTAGCATTTGATGGTATCCATCCATGCCTTCAAGTTGTCATGCCTTTTTTGAATTTTTTATGAGATACAAGTGTTGGTAAAAGAAACTGACAATTTTAAATTGATGTAGCCTGTTTTCCGGAGATTATAGATAATTTTGCCTCTATTAGTCACTGTGATATATTCTTAGTCTATATGTTTTTTTTATTATACTATGAAAGAAGGGCTATTATTATTAATAGTATTAATAAACATAGACCCATCTTTAAGATATTGTATCAGTATGGGAATATAATGCATGGCACACCATTTGAACTTGTATATTAACAACTAACACAAGGGCTCATAATGGGCAATGACGGATATGGTGACATGACTCTACTTTATGTTATAAATAAAGTACTTCTCTGAAGTGTGCCCACTCTGAAAAGTTATGCACAAATTAGCTAAGAAAATACCACAATTCTTTCTAGGATTTTCATCTATACATAAAAGCAGATGTTCCCAAAATGGAAATAGGTAGAACTATTGTGCAGAAGAGAGTTAACACAGAGGCCCGAGTCTGCTATCTGTAAGCCCACTTGCAAGGTTGGCCCACGGCTGGCATCTGGGACAATGGATTTTGAGAGGGTTCTTGTCGTTCTCTGGTAAGAGTGGCTCACTGGGCCTAAATTGTCTACATAAACAATATGGTTTAGACTGAATACCTGCTTTCCTGTGGGTGTCTACAATTTTGGCAATCAAAATTCCAGATACCCAAAGATGGTGGAAGGTGCCTATATGACCTGTCCCCAATGAAATACCTAAGCACTGAGGCTCTGATGCTTTTCCCCAGTAGACAACATTTTATACATGTCACAAATGATTGTTGGAAGAATTAAGTGTGCCCTATGTGACCCCACTGGAAGAGGACTCCCAGAAACTTGTGCCTGGTTTCCTCAGAACTTCAATCCATGTGTCTTTCTTGTTGAAGATTTTGCTTTTCATGCTTTCACTATAATATATTATAGCCATGGATATGATTATGCGCTGAGTCTTGTGAGTTCTCCTAGCTAAACATCAAACCTGGGCTTGGGCTTGATGGCCACCAAGGCAACTATATTATTGTGTGTTTTTAAAAAATATTCACTTAGAGAACAGATCGCCTACTATGTGTCAGACACTGTTCTGGTTACTGAAAGATAAAACAGAGTTCAAAACAGAATATTCCTCTGCCAAAACTAAAAGATGTCCTAATTGGTCTTAGCAGAATACCAAGATGTCCTAAACACTGTTTAGGCTCAAAGTGTCTACTTTGGGCATAAATAAATTAGAATTGTATAAGCAAATTAATAAGATGATTCCTAAAATACTACTTCACTTGATACATGCAGAGAGCTCCCCATCCACATTTGATACCATGCTAACTCCCTCATTCTCCATCCTTTTGGTGCCAATTTATTATGACCAAACTATGCAATTTTGCCTGAATGATTTTGTAATTATTCTCTAGTGCTTCAAATGGGTATGTTTCATCTCTCTGGTAAGTTCAGAACAAACAATACATTTTATTTTTTGTCTTTTTATCTAGGGTTGCTCAGTCTGATGTCCTGCAGACAAAGTGTGTTTCAAAAACATTTGATAGATTTTTAATGTGTTCAATGAACTAAAACTATTGCTGCACTTTTACTTTTGAGCTTTACTTTTTACCTTGTAACCACAATAAGTTCATATTACATTTTACTTTAGGATTTTTCCAAAAGAACTATGACTAGAGGGTAACACTTTTACCTGAGGCTTTGTCTAACTTGTCCATGAGTGGCAATTACAGTTTTTGTCCACATGTGACTTTTGGTCCAGTCCCTGAGCCTCCACCAAACCCTACATCTACAATAACACAGTAACACATGATGTTCAGAGTACTCAATGCTTCAACCACATGGCCATGGAAAAAAGCCACGGACACTCGGCTCAAGTGAAAGTAGAGGCAAAGTTCACAGGCATAGTCACTGTCACACAGATTTCCTAGAACTTACAGGTTCGGAGAAGTGAGGATGTTCTGTTCCATTGTTCTTGCTTATTTTTATCCCCCTTGATCCAAAAATAACTTTAGGATGAGAAGACAAGGGAGGGCAGTGAGTGGCAGAGGCATTTGGGGAGGGAAGGTCTGGAGAGGGGATTCTGACTTTCAGACACTTGTTAAAATGATTTGGAAAAGTTCTACACCCAAACTAATGGACAAAGTGTGTCTTTGTCAATAACGAGATAATCTGTTTTTCTACTATAGTAATCAATCCCCAAACAAAAGATTATGATTTCAGGTACCGCCTTCCTGTTCCAGTAATTCCACGTCATTGGGTGAGGAATGAGATGAGAGTATGTTAGAATCAGACCTACAGGTTAATCAATGCTTTCCTGGGCTACATTATAAACACATTCTCAGTCCTAAGTCAAAAATACAGTTTTACATTGCCTTTTTATTGGTATCATTACACATTGTTTGGACTCTGAATGATGAAATGGATTAATAATATGTCTAGGAATGATAGTGCAAGCTCTAAGTACATTCCTTGGGAAATTTATCACTATTAATAATCTTGAATTGTGTAGTAGCCATTAATTTTTTTTTCCTCCTGTGATGCTGTCAGTGTATTTTGTATACCATACAGCTACTATCTTTTACTTGCTTGCCCCTGATTTCAAAATTTCTTAAATTTATTTTTTACAACTTGTCCCAGTATTTATGGATTTAATGAAAATGAAATGGAAATGTTAAAATTTAGAGCTTTCTTCTCTTGGATAAAGAAACTTTTATTCAGAATTTTGAGTGAACTGCTAAGGCCTGGTAAAGATTAATGCACTCAATGTGGTAAGTCCTTTGTCTCTGAATTAATCTAAAGTATAGTACACTGTTCTAAATTGGTAAGTACAGTTGATCCTTGAACAACAGGGGCTTGAACTGCATGAGCCCACTTATACATGGATTTTTTTCAATAAATATATTTGAAAATTTGAGATTTGCAACAATTTGAAAAAACTTACAGGCAAACCATGTGGCCTGGAAATATTGAAAAAATTAAGAAAAAGTTAGGTATGCCATGAATGTATAAAATATATGTAGATAGTAGCCTACTTTATTATTTACTATCATAAAATATACATAAATCTATTATAAAAAGTTAAAATTTATCAAAACTTATGCAAAACATGGCACCATTTGCAATCAAGAGAAAGGTAAACAAATCTAAAGAAGCAGCAGTAAATCATAACTGCATAAAATTAAGGAGTACATGTTGTACTACTATAATAATTTTGCTATTCTGGTGAGCTCAGGTGTTGCAAGTATTGGCTTAAAACAACAAGTAACGCTAATCATCTCCATCTGAACATTTAGTCTCTCCAGTAAATTGTGCATGGTACTAAAACATGATCTCTTGTGGTTTCCCATGTTTAGTGCAATGCTGTAAACCTTGGCTAACACCAAGGGACCCTTATGAAGTGCCATTAGTGATGCTGAAAGTGTTCCTAAGAAGCAAAGTCATGACATTACAAAAAAAAAGTTGAATTGCTTGGTATGTCCCATAGATCAAGCTCTGTAGCTATGGTTGCCACCATTTCAGAGGATCCTTCTTGTAAATAGATGACATAAACTTACGGTGTGGATAAATACAGTATAGTAGTGTCAATGTATTTTCTCTTCCTTATGATTTTCTTAATAACATTTTCTTTCACTAGAATACAGTATGTAATACATATACAAATAGATACAAATAGTCAACTATTTATGTTATTAGTAAAGTTTCTAATTAACAGTAGGCTTTTAGTGGCTAAGTTTTTAGAGAGTTAAAAGTCAGATTTTCAACCGTGCAAGGGGAGTTGGTGCCCCTGACCCCCATGTTGTTCAAGGGCCAATTGTATATTCAAGGGCCTACTGTAGATATTTTGTGTACATACCCCAATATGATCATTTTGCATCCTGCATTTAGGAAAAGTGTGTTGACTCATAATCATAAACAGCTGTTTCCTGTTTTCAAGTGATAGATTCCCTTATGACTGTTTGTAATCCAGCAATTTGGCCAAGCTAACTTGAGTTGGATTGCTTTAACCAGCTAAAAACCAGCTTTAGCCAGCTAAAAACAAAACCTGGTTAAATGTATAACTGACAGATCAACTCTGGGAGGTCACCTTCTGAAAATAATAACCCTTTTCTCTTGACTAAAACCTACAGTGGAGGTAGAAATAGGCAGAGGCTTAGCTGGTTTGATCATAGAATTCTACTGGAAGAGCTATGTAGCTAACCAATCCAGATACCTAAAAGGAGAAAATAGAATGAGGAGGAAAAAAAAACAAGTCAAGAATGGTTTTCTGTGACCCCAACATGCACATAAGAGCACCAAACTGTCAACAGAGCCTAGCTCTGCCAGAGTTCCTTAATGAATTTCACTTCTCAAGATTAATGTAATATCATGTACTCAAGTCTCCATCCTGTTTCCAGAGGAACAAAGGCCAGACAGTTGTTTCTGAGTTTACCAGTGATGTTTAGTGGAGAAACTGTCCTTAGTTGGGTGGGTCCTGACACTGGTTAGACCTAATTATCTTGTAAGGCAGGGGATATATTGCAAAGAACTCAGGGACTTGAGCATCAGAGTTTCTGGGTTTGAATATTAACATTAATTCTACCATTTACTCCTTCAGTGATCTTGGGCAAGTTACTGAGCTACTATAAGTTTCAATTCTATTTTTAAAATGACAGGCAGCATTACCAGATAATGTTGAAACATTCAAAAGAATACCTGTGCCAAAAAGTAAGGAAGCAGCCGAAAAAGAAAGAAAGAAAGGAAGGAAGGAAAGAAGAAGGAAAGGAAGGAAGGAAGGAAGGAAGGAAGGAAGGGAAGAATGATAGAAAGATAAAAAGCTAAGTTTTTGGGAAATATCATCCCAAGATGCTTCCCATCAAAAGCAAAGAAATTATGTCTGTAGGGAGTAAACAAAACAGGGATATAGGAGCTAACATGAACATCACATTACATGAGTATGGTAGCACTTATTTTTTCTGTATCGGTTCTTTTAGTTCAGATACAAACTCATGAAAACGGTTGCTGGTAGCCCCTGTGAAGAGCATAAAGCATTCGCATAGGATTTAGATTCTTATATCCTTATTCTTTATAATAATAAAAAAGTCTGGGAAAGGGATTTGGAAGAGATCTATGAATATTCCTCCCTTTCCCATTTATTATTTTCAAATACAGCCATAACTTTGTCTCTTCCCCAATATGAAAGCCCAGGTGCTATAGCAGCCTCATCTTTGCTCAATTACGGAAAGAAACAAGAACCATTTTCTTCAATATAGAGACACCTATCACTAAGAGTCAGGGAAGAACTCAGCCACACAGTTGGCAAACAATACAGTTTCTGACAGTTTGTGAGTTAAAGCAGCTACAAGTAGATAAGAGGTACGTTTACGAGAACAAAATTGCATGTTGTACTGTTCAAACTGCGGTATATAATCACACTAGGACTTATGAAAGATTTCCTTTGCAAAAGGTCTTCTCCACCGTGCATTTTTCACACTTATCTTTCCTTAACTAGAGCAAAATCAAAAGAAAACAGCCCTTATTGGGTGGGTGACACATAATATGTAAATACTGTTTTTTATTTAATCTAAAACCTTGCCAAAGATTTCTGTAT
>CAUYRT010000371.1:0-33478 GCA_963574885.1 Lepilemur ruficaudatus
TCAAGGTCAGGAGTTCGAAACCAACCTGAGCAAGAGCGAGACCCCCGTCTCTACTATAAATAGAAAGAAATTAATTGGCCAACTAAAAATATATAGAAAAAATTAGCCAGGCATGGTGGCGCATGCCTGTAGTCCCAGCTATCCGGGAGGCTGAGGCAGGAGGATCGCTTGAGCCCAGGAGTTTGAGGTTGCTGTGAGCTAGGCTGACGCCACGGTACTCACTCTAGCCTGGGCAGCAGAGTGAGACTCTGTCTCAAAAAATAAAAAATAAAAATGCTTAAGAGGATGTTTAAATGAAAGTACTATTGCAAGGGTTTTGGGAGAAATAATAAAGACCAAAAAAAATATAAAATTGGTGCATGGTATTTTCACATACTAAAACTAGTGGCAAAATTACCTACACAGTCCATGCTCAGAGATTATCAAAATGTTTCAGCTAGCATTTGCCCATCTCCAGCACATGTAAGAAATGTGAGAGACATTTGGTGGGGAAGAAAGTGGTTCAATGAGCTGTGCGTTAGTCTCCCTCTTTATCCCCACATTTATCTCCCCTAACAGAGATATGATTGTCAATATTTTATGTAAGCGTTAGCTATTATTATAAGAGGTAGTGTGTATGGTGGTTAATAGCAGAGACTCTGGAGCCAGGGTTCAAATCTCAGCTTCTCCACTTAGAGGTATAAGACCTTGGGCCTCTGTTTCCTCATCTGCAAAATAATAATAATGTCTACTTCCCAGTGTTATGAGGCTTAAGTCAATTAGTTGATGTAAAGTACTTAGAACAGTGTTTGGAACGTAGTAAGCACTATGTGTGTTGACTTATTATTATTGTTATTACAATTACTGTTATTATTATGGTATTGTTACCATCTTCTGCGGACATGCTGAAAATATCATCCTGTGAGTTTTGGGGAAGGGACCTGAAAGACAGCTAAATTTTGTCAATCCAATAAATATTATTAAACCATATTAGAAAGAAATAGTTGTTGGCAAAACACAATAACATGCTGAGCCACCAAAAAGTTATTTACTTTGTACCTTTTCTTTCTAGGAATTTCACATTTACACTGGGAAAAAAAGAGGGTTGCATTACAATGAAAGAAACTGCTGTAGTGTGCAAGAGTAAAGGAGAAGGGTTAAAAGGTCAGTTTGACAAAGGTTAATGTTACCATTGTGCAGGTGGCTGGCTAAGTACTGTAGCGCCCTGACCCTGCATACGGCCCAGGAATTACCTTACGGACTATTAGGTTAGTCTTCAGGATAACACTTCACACATACCTTCTCCTCTTGTTCACCTCAGTATTGCAGAATCCCACTGTCAGTGCTGGCTGTACTATTTACTTAAAAGAAGCCATTTCGTTCTTATTTCAAACTCTAGGGTTTTTAAAAAATTCTCTTTAAATGAATGAGTTCATGAAATGAATACTTCCAATCCAAAATAACCCTTTTGCTTCTTTTTTTCAGGATTAGGCACATGATATTGTTTTGAAAAAAAATTAAAATGAAATAAAATAAAGATTTTAAAAAAAAAGCTCACACTGTTGCACAGCTGTTATTAGGGGATCTTTGAAGAATTTGTACTTCATAAGCAGGACAGGAATTATTTCTAGAATACTCACTTTTTTCCTGCCAAAGTATTTATTGTATTCATTATATTAACAGAAAATTAAAATAATGCTGTATTCACAATGCATTTGTCTTACACATCCCTTTCCTAGGGAGCTGGATTCATATCTTTTGAATTATTTTAATTCGCTTCCTTCTGTAGTCTTCCCCATCTCAGTCAATGGCAATTCCCACCTTTCAGATACACAGGTCAAAAACCTAAAGTCATTTTTCAAAATAAACTTGTTATTTTAGAACAATTTTTGATTTGCTAAAAAATTGAGACGGTAGTATAGAGAGTTATCATATACCCTACATCCAGTTTCCCCTGTTATCAGTATCTTGTATTAGTATGATACATTTATTACAATTAATGAACCAACATTAATAAATTGCTATCGACTGAAGTCCGTATTTCATTCAGATTTCCTTAGTTTTGACCAAATGTCCTTTTTGTGTTCCAGGAGCCCATCCAGGCCAGCACATTACATCAGTTGTCATGTCTCCCTAAGATCCCCTTGGCTGTAGTATTTTCTCAGACTTCCCTTGTTTTTGATGACCTTCATAGCTTGAGGAATACTGGTCAGGTGCTCTGTAGAATGTTCCTCAATTTTGATTTGTCTGGTGTTTTCTCTCATGATTATATAGAGGTTATGGGTTTTGGGAAAGAGGCATCAAAGGGAAAGTGCCCTTTTCATCACATCATCCCAAGGGTATATGTTACCAGCACAATTTGTTACTATTGATGTTAAATTAACATGGATCACCTATCCGAGGTAGGTGATCAGGTTACCATTTATTCCCCTTTCCACTATAAGCAACCCACATTTAAGGAATGGGAGAATACTCACTTTTAAAAGTACTCCAAACAATATATTTATTTAGAAATTTTAAGTTCTATTTTTTTGATGATAGTAAAAGGTCCGGAGTATTTCAAGGATAGATATTGCTTTAAAAGTATTTTTTCTAGTAATAAATGCAACACATGCTCATTGTAGGAAAATTGGAAAACATGTTTAAGGAAAACATCACCTAAAATTTGCAACTCAGACATAGACTTCCACAGTTAATATTCTGAAGTATTATCTACACCAAACCTTCTTCGTATGTCTACCTTTAGAGTTGAAATAATCCTCTAGATATATTATTCTTCCTTGCTTATTACTATCTAATATTATGAAAAATTTTAACACAAAAAGTGTTTTATTCTTTACATTTCCAGAGCCTAGCACAGTCCCTGGCATATAGTGGATTCAGCAAATAGGACCTAATGAATTTACTGACTTAATGAATTGGCAAATGCTCCCTGAGACCATTTAGAAGAAGTTGCTCACCAAGACAATCTCATGCTCTTCCCCTGCCCACACAGGACAACAAAAGCCACTAGCGTAGAATCACTGCTTTGGGGCCTTGAAAAATTAGTTAAATCAGTAAAACAGTATGCATTCTTTAAGGGCTAAAACAGAAAATGGCAGGTAAAGTACTTAACCAGTGACTGACATTTAACCTAACCACTGAGGGGTTTTAATTAATTAATTAATTTACAGACATTACATTCAATTATGTTTCAAAGCTATTTAATATTTTTGGGGGGTAGAACCTTGCTTGCCTGTGTTTTATATACATTCTTAATCATTTTATAGTCTGTGTTTGACACAGGCCCACATCCCTATCCCAAATCATTTGGACCAGTTATGTTTTGGAATTGAGAATTTTTCAGACTTGAAGAAGACAGTAGAGCAAATATACAGTATATTATGAAACACAAGAGGGTATAGGGAAACACACTATAGTCAAACAGTGATAATTTTTGTGACTAATCTCAATAAATAGACTGTTTTCTTGTGCCTTCTATAATTCTTCACGGTGCATTTTGAGAATTCTGCATCTGGGCTGTGTGAATACTGTCTGGAGGAGTTTTCAATGCCTTTCACCCCAGTTTATCATTGGCTGGGAACCAATTTTTGGTCAATTTCTCAGTTTTCAGGATCCCTAGAAAATGTAAATAGTAAAATCCAAACTGTAAGACCACTAGGGTAGCATCTTGAATTTGATACTGATAAACCCCCAGGAAGCCACCCCTTCAGCTCTTATGCTTACCTCTCTTTCCATTCCTTCTTAGCTTCTAGTACCTGAAGATTTTCCTCCTTCCTATCAAGGCATTAAATAATTCTTGGCCTTAAATGATGCATCCAATTTTATCCAGCAATATCCTAGTGTTACAGCATGAGAGTGGTCAGGTTATCTTAGATCACCACGTATTGCCAGAGCAGAACTCTTAATTTCCTTTTCCTTTGTTTTTTGAGACAGGGTCTCACTTTGTTGCCTGGGCTAGAGAGCAGTGGTGTCATCACAGCTCACTGAAATCTCACACTCTGGGCTCTAGCGATCCTCCTGCCTCAGCCGCCTGAGTAGCTGGGACTAGAGGCAGACGCCATCATACCCGGATAATTTTTCTATTTTTTGTAGAGCTAGAGTCTCACTCTTTCTCAGGCTGGTCTCAAACTCCTGGCTTTAAGCAATTTCTCCTGCCTCAGCCTCCCAAAGTGCTAGGATTACAGGCATGAGCCACAGTACCCAGTCTCCTTTTCCTTTTAAATCAATAATCTACTTATTAAGTACTTGGCAAATGCTTCTCAGTCAGATGATTCAATTAACCAGATATAACATTTCCTAAGCTCGGGGGTGGGGTGGTAACATTTGATAAAAAAGCTATCTAGTTACTTTTTGAAATAAAATATTCTATAATGAATATTTTTCTTTTGTGAGTAAGCTTTTGTAAGGCTACTCTGAAAAATGAGAAATCACAATTTGATGCCACCTACTTAGTGACAAATTATCTTCCAGACATTGAATATAATAGTTCCATTGAAATTACTTGAATATTCACTATTCTTAACAGAAGTGGAATGAATCTCTTATGTAAGATGGTTACTCAGCCTTCATAATTACAGGCTGAAATATCAATGCCATCTAGGTAGTATTGTTCCAGGATTCTTATAACAGTCCATCTTGTTTTCTTCCTTCGTGAACCCCAATTTTTAACACTTCTCTGACGTGGGGTTCATTGCAGATTGTTAGCACATTGTCTGGGACAGAGTAAGCACTTATTAAATATTTGATGATTGCCTAATATTCATGGCTAATACTAACTGCCATTTGATGAATGCTTTTTGTGCTAGTTTCTCCACTAGTCTGTCAGCTTGAGGAAATTTAAACAAAAACTTCTACCATCAATACGCTAGTTCTATCATATTTTCCGACCATCATATCAAGGTAGGTGCACTGTTTTGTTTTCTTTTGCTTGTCACAAATGAGGTGATTCGATATTTGAATTTCTAATAGGCTCCTCTCAAATGTGTTAACATGACAGTCAGCAAATGGGCATTTTTCTACCTAAGGTTCTGTAATGAATAAAATTCCCTTATATCTTCCTGGGGAACCAATTACTACATTAAAAACTATGATAATAATGGATATTTCATCAATAAAAAATGTGATTTGTAAAGTGAAAATCAATCTATTTTGACTGCTGATGCCCCACAGCAATGGGGAAAATTTCATTCGACAATTATAATAAAACTATATGATCTATCAGTGGAATAAGACCAGAAATTCAGTAATCGGTTTTGTCCAGACATTTTCTGGCTATGTGACCTTGGGAAATTGTGACCTTTATTTTCCACTCTTAAAAGGATAAGCTAGTTTACTAAGCCATATGTTCCTAAGCAGAAACATAGACAGCGTTCACCCCTTGCAGGCACTGAGCCAGCGGGTGGACGTGACTTCTCGTGCTCGGCCCACCAGCAGGTTTAAGAGTTTACATCTGGAAAGACAGCTCCTCTCATCCTCCAGGTGGCACTTTGTTTAAAGATGAGTTACAGAATGTTTGGTGGGGGTGGCTGTAAAATAGTCTTCATGTATCATCTAGGACTCTTTTGGTTGCAAGTGACAAAGACACAGTTCAAACCAGCAAAAGACAAAAAAGAGAGATTTATTGGCTCATGTGCCCAAAGGATAGGGGAGGAGAGGGCCTGGGCTTCAAGAACGACTGGGCTCAGGACCTGAGTCCTCACGTTGCCCTGCAACTTGTATCTGCTTCTCTCAGCATCCGGGTCTCATTCTCTCCAGGGAACACGGCCACTGACATCCAGAGAATCTCATCTCAAGAGCTCCGCCACCAAAGAAACGAGGCTCTTTCTTATCAGTGTTATCCAGAAAAACAAAATGAAATCTGGGAAGGCTTCAAAATGGCTCATCTTTAGACACATGTCCACCTCTCAACCAATCACCTGATGGGCCAATCACTAGTCTGACTTTTCGGCTCACCTGTGGTCAAAAGGAAAGGGCCACCTTCTCTAATAAAGGGGAGGTGGAGGGGACAGACACAAGAGGCACTGCATACACCTACCTGGCTAATTATATATACAAGGGCTGTCCAGAAAGGATCCAGTGGTTATTAATAGCCACTTGGGTAGAGGGCACTGTGTTCATGTCAGGGGTATGCTGAAGTGACATTATTAGAAGTGACCCCCTATGTAGTATGCAGGACCCAGGAAAGAGGACTCCAAGACCAAGTAACCAGATCAAAAAGAAAAGCTACAAGATTAGAACTAAAGGTAGTGGTTTCAGAGAAAGACAAGAGATGGATCCACGAAGTGTGAGGCAATGGTGATAACTAACAGACGTTAGTTCACTGTGACTTTTGGTGCAGTATCCTTGGCTTCCCGGGAGTAGTAGGGGCTGGAGGAAGATGCCCAGTGTCTACATGGAACTTTTGATCTTTTCCTCGACTCTACTTTCTCTTGTCCGTCTGTCCCATCCCACTCCTTCTCCAAAGTGCATGTCTCACCTCTCCCACAAAAGTTTCCTAGAATTATTACAACAGCAATGTCTGTTCCTTTCATTTGGTGCTCGATGATGGATTGTCTTGAGATATGGCCATTGATTGAGAGTTGCTATTTCACAATCAGACAGAGAAATATAGTCATCTCTTCTCCACTCAACAAATGTATGCCCTCCTACTTGAGAAAAACAATAAATTATCATTAAAATGACTAATGTAATATGCACATGTCAAATAAGTAATCTTTATTGTATGTTAATTTAGTTGTTTCCTTTTCTATAACAACTTAGTAGTCAAAATTTCTTTTGCTTCATGATTACACAAATGGGAATGTTCAGATTCTAATGAACAATTAAATTGATCAATTTTAAACTTTTGGAACATACATTTGCATATAATTGCTCTCAATATACTTAAGTAAAACCCAAAGCCTATATTCCCAAATATAGAAAACCTATTCACATCAGCTTTAGTTACATGTGTACATTTATTTGAATGGGTGGAGTGTGTGCTTTTATTGCCAAGAAAGTCAGCTTGTTACTTAATTGTTGCTTTAACCACAATTTGGGAAATTCTATTGCAACATCAATATGTTACACACATCTTTAATTAGGCTAGCGCGGCCTGTCTGTCAGAGCAGCTGATCCTAAATATTGTTATGTAGTCTACTTGAGGCTTTTTAAAGAGGCATACTTTGGCCTCATTAAATTGTTAAGCAAATTAATATGCAGCCCTACACTTGATTCCTGTGTTCTGGAAATCCTAAGCTTCTCCACTTAGCACGTCTTTAGGTACCCCATGAAAGAACACTCTTCCCCAAATATTATACCAAAGTCCTCTGTAGCCCTAGCATGATATGGAGTAGATATTATCAGATCTGAAGGAGACATCTGTCACCCCGACTGATCACCAGAAAAATCTGGCCTTGGCATCCTACTGATCAGCAGAGCTTGGTTCTCTTATCCAGCAGTAAATGAGCAATGTCTTCACACCAGGTCACACAACAAAAAAGACAACACAATGACTAAGTCCATCGTAGGAAACTACAAATTAAACCCAGCCCAAGGTTCATTTCCTTCTCTTTCCCCCAGATCTTTCATTATCGCAACAGGAAGAAAACCATAATTGCTTTGAACCATGCCCTGGGGTACCTTAGTCCTTTATGTCTTCCCTATCTGCTACAATTAATAATTTTAAATGAATAGTTAAACTTTATGTTAAGGAGAAAACAGGATTCATAGGATTTTGCCAGGCACACATACATTTGTTTGGTTTTATTTTTGAAAACACATGAGTAACATATGTTTTTTACCATGGTCAAGGTCAGTTGATAATACAGTATCTGTATCATCATGCTATAGATGGGGTCTCCATATTCAGTCCTGTTAAAAATGGAGCAGAGGGCGTCCATCATTGACACAGCAATGATCTGGCAGAGGAATGCCAGGGTCTGTTGCAAAATCTAAATTGCTCCTGGTCCAAGCTTCAGTTTGAGGCTACCCTGTGGTTGTTGTCAGCTCAAACCTAAGTGTTAATGAGGAATTTGGGGTTCTGTGGCCAGTACAGACTCTCAGAATTTCAGCACTCAGCCTGTTGGTTGATACTCATTTTGCTTCACTGCTTCTCACCACTTCCCCTCCCCAAAAGGAAAGAACCATAGCTTGCCCTGGTTGAGACTGGAAGGGGGAACTGGGTGAAGAGTGGGGCCAATCGCTTGTTACAAGAACAGTGGGAGGGGTATTTTAGTCCTTTCAATTAACTCCTCTACAATCGCCACCACAGTTTCCACAACATATTTCTTTTCATGGGTTCTGGACCAGGGGAAAAAACACTCAAACAATTTGAAATAGAAGCAAAGCCACATGCTTATCTTTCCTGTATCCTTTTTACTTTTACTTTTTGTATTTCCCTTGGGAACAGATTACTCAAAAAACAAATGAATTGATAAAATGAAGCAGAGTTTGAACAGGGTATAATTTACTATATGCAAGGCCTCCAGGACAGGCAGTCATAGATTCACAAGACTGCATATATTTCCAGTTGGGCCGGTCCAAAGGTATCAGAACTTATCCATTTTTTAAAGAGGACTAAAGAATCAGATTGTGTTCCTAAGCAACCCTACTCTCCAGACTGTCCACTAGATTTTTGACCTAATTCTGCTGCCTTCCACCTCACCTTGTTTTAGACAGGAGTGAAGAGACATTCTTTTTTATAAACATTTTAGCTTATAAAATCTATGTCTAGTTACAGCAATGTGTGGCCCAGCTGGAGCTCTGGCCAATAAAACCATCATCAACAATGATCACATTTGCAGATGCTCTAGGTCTGGTAATCATTGCTGGCATGGCTGCATGTCTAAAAAAACATCTAGGAAGTTTAGTGGTTTCTGGAAAGCATATGCATTTTAGGGGAAAGAAACTTCTGAGAAAACCTTGAGGATCAAGATCTTGAAGTAAGTAGATCAGGTTGGTGATCACCTGACTCAGTCCAGCCAAAGCTATTGACCCTGCTCAGGATTAGAACACAATGAATATGGACAGAGCAGTGCACAGCTACCTGCAAAGAACGGTTTGAGGGTCACTATTTAAGCGATTTGCCCTAGAACATTGAATCCACCACCTATCATTTTAGCTACATTACTTTGGCTCTTAAAGGCTTTATCATCCTGTCTCTTATCTAACGCCACCATCTCCGGGAGGGACTGCTCCTGAGGCCATTATTGCTAAGGACCAATGCACAAACATTTAAGAGTAAGAGTGGGGCACAGACATGGGGCTTGGGGTCGGACTGCCAGAGTGAAGGATAAAATCAATGAGGAAGGTGGTAGAAAGTCACAAAGTTTTCCTCCCACTTTAGCCCAGAACTGTTTGAGTTTGGGAGAAAATCCTCCATTGTCTGAGTCTTCTAATGTCATTTATCAACTTGTATGCAAAATTTTCTGCTCTATATTTATGTTCATGTTACAATATGGAGCCTCTCTATCATGCATAAATCAGAACTAGAGGAATAAGTTACCTATATATCTCTTAGTTTTCACGTAAAATGAAATTGCCTACTTCAAATATTTCTAGTTTGTTTTAGGTAGCTAATGTCCCATTGCTTCCTTTTAGTTATTTCCTGCTGTTAAATTGGGTGAAATGCTTTGTGTGATTCCCCACCCACAGTAAGTGGTAAATAAATATCCTTCCTGGGCTCAGCATAATTTTTAAAATGAAATGGACACAAAGGAAAGTTCAAAAACATAAATGTATACCTAAAAAAAAATTTGACTGTGAACACCTGTGTCATCTCTAATGGGATCAAGAAATAGCATATTGCTGAATTCCCAGAAACACAACCTGATTACATTCTGCACACTCTTCTCAGAGGAAATTACTATTCCCACTTCTAAAATAATAATTTCCTTCCTTTTTTTGTTCTTTTTAGTTTTACCCCCATATACATCCCTATGCAAGATCATTTAGTTTTGCCCCTCACTGTGATCTATAAATGGAATCACACTGTGTGTGTTCTTGTATCCTCCATGTTGTCACACATGGCTAGCTTCTTCATTGTCATTTCTGTATAGTATTCCAGTCTGTGTAGCACAGTCTTGATCCATTCACCTAGTTACCAATAACTGGGTATATTCCAACTTCTGACTGTTAGGAACAATGTTGCCACGTGTGCTGTCCATGCCTCCTGGTGCATGAGTTCATGGGCATCTCCGGTGTAGATATCAATGACCGGAAATGCTGGGGCAAACAGTATGCAGATCTTTAACTTTACTAGATAAAATAGCAAAGCTGTTTTTTCCAAAGTGGTTATTAAAATGTATACTCCCATTACTAGTATATAAGTGTTTCTGTCGTTCCACATCCTCACCAACACTTGGCATTGTCAGATAATTTTTTGCCAATCCGGTATTTAGTATATGGCAATACTGAATGTTAGTATTTATCATATTTACCATATTTAATATATGGTAACACTACTACTTGTGCTTTTAAATGTTTTTTTCATTGTGGCTTTAATTCATAAAACCCTGATTGCTAATGAGATTGAGAATCCCTTCACATGTTTATTGCCCTGAGTCCAGAATCTTTAAAATTTAAATATAAATTCTGGGACTCTGGATTGTGGTGTTTTGGTGTTAGTCATACTGAACACTTCATGGCATACTGGGAAGTACAGAGAAAGCAAAAGAATTGCATTCTTTGAACAGCAGTTTGAAGCTGGGCACCTCATGCACTTTTTCCTATTTAACCCTCATAATAATTTTGCCAGGTTGATGTTGCTGTCCTAATTTTACAAATAAGGAAATTGAGACTCAGAGGTTAAGACATTTACCCAAAAGTAAATATACTGCTTTTATAAGTCAGTGTCAGAACTGAAACTCAAACCATGCCTGTGTGCCTCCAAAGCCTAAATTATTTTCCAGTAAGCATGTTTTCTCCCAACAAATAACCTCTGCAAGAGCAAAATAATACTCAATATCCTCTGGTAAAGTCATTTTATTAAAAACTGTATCAGAAGAATTTCAAAGGTGGCCTGATGAATATGACTAATTAAATAACTGCATCCCTAGGTCAGTTTTGCCTTTCAGACTCCAAAATCCGATTCATTAATATTTAAACAAATGAAAGGGTCTTTGATATCTGGTAGGATTTCCCTTATGAGAGTAATTTGTGAGACACTTTAGTCACATGTTTCATTTTCAGCCTGTGACAGGCACTTGTGAAATGATTAACACCATACAGTAGAGTTACAGACTATTAAATGACAGCCAGAAATAAAAGTAGGAAAAGACAACAGTGAGATAAACTCTTCTCTAAGGTATATATTTTTATATAGGCAATCAATTTATTAAGACACTTGACAAATTCAAGCAATAGACACTTCTAAAAAATTAATTTAAAACCAATTAAAGGATAAACATCAAACAAGGCTCCTAAAAATTTATATTTTATTAATCGTGCTTTTTTTTGAACTATAAAGATCTAATAAAAAGCCTGTAAATCCTGAAGATACAGAAACAATTTTCAAAGAGTCAAATTAACCATAAGCAATAACTCTCACAATATTGCCTACAAAAAGGCATGGACAAAGCCAGCTTTTACCATCCCTCCCAGAATGCTAAGAATAACTCTCAGGACAGGAGTAGCATTCTGTGCATGATTCTCCTCTCTTGTGTCTTTACAAAATGACCTTTCAATAAGACCTGATCCAAAACTCTCTCCAGAGATGTAGACACACTAATAGCCTATATCTTTGTCACCAATAGCTTCAGACAAGCTTCACACTTGGACTTTGCATTTCTGAATATTAACCTCACATTCATCCTACTCCATAAAAAATGAATAGAGAAAACAATTTTATTAACCACTTCTATATACTTCACATATTTTGTGAGGTTCATTATTTTTTATTTTGCTTTATAAATCAAATGCTTTCCTGCAGATGTGCTAGCATACTGTGCACTTTCTAGTTGTCAATATACCTCCATCCTCTCCTGTACTACCAATTGACTACAAAGATTTAAAGGTTCAGTGATTATAGGATTTAAATGATTTTAACCCCTTTAAATTTGAAAACTCTTTAAATCCCATTATCTCTGCAGCCACTGCGAATTTTAAAATCAGCTTGGCCTTTTCTAGCTCTAGGTCTAAGGATTACAGAGTTTTAAAGAGTATAAAATGCTTTTCTGAAGTTCTATGAAGAGTTCTCCCCAACCAGCTGACCTACAGGAAATAAAGCCAGCTAGTTCTCCAGCTGGCAACTGCTGATCAGAGTTTCTAAATGGAAAGATATGTATGTTATGCCACAAACCACCAGGACAACAAGTAATTGCTCGCTTGACTCCATATGAAGCCAATAATCAGAAGATTTGAGGTAGGAAGGGTGGCAGATTTTAGACATTTGTCAGTAAATGTCTAAGAATGAGAAAACAGAAGTTGTTTGCAGGGACCCAAAGAAGCTCTCCAGGGCAGAGACAGTAAATTCAGTGAGTTGGAAACCATCTTGATCCTAAAGACAAGCCGTTACCATGGATACCCTCAGAATCCTAGGTAACCCTCTGAGGTCTTACCTCTTGCGTCCTCACATTTATGTATCCATAGTGAGTTCGAATGGGCCGCCTGTAGGTGTAAGAGAATGGTATCCATTTTGTGTCAGGTTGTCCAAAGCAGTTTGGCAGCAATGGGAAATTTACTTCATTTACAAGGCGCACAATCAGCAAGAAGAGGAACGCTGCAATGAAGCTCACCGCAATCACAGACTTTCTCTACAAAACATTCAAAAAAAAGAAGAATGAATAAGAATGAACACCATTCAAACAAAAGCAGTCACAGAGGGCAGTTCCTTTATTCCTCTCTCTTTTTCTTTCATAGAGATCAAAGGATTCTGTCGTGTAGAATATTTCACTTGAAGACAGCAAATAATCATTTGGTGACCAGTTTGCCTTAGTGTGCTGGGCCTCTGAGAGCAAGCGGAGAGGTTTCCTTGGACTTTTCCGTTCCATCTTTACCCTTCCCTGCCTCCCGATATTCCCTGCAAACTCCTATTTAGTTTTCAAAACCCAAATCATGCATTCCCACCTCTAGGATGCCTTTCCTAATTGCCCGTTTTCCTCCCACTGCCATCCTTTCACCCCCAACCTATCCACCCTAGCAGAGGTAAAGTCCCGTGATCCCATACTTTACTTTGAAGGCACTTCTGTTGTTGTGCTTTTTTCAGTGTGCCATTATTCATGTGGCTTTTCCTCCACATTATTGTGAGTTCCTGGAGAACTGGAATGTACTGTGTCATATAGATCTCCGTATCCCAGGTTAACACAGTACATCACATACTACAGACCCTCAAAAAACACTTGAGTGAAAGGAATGAATAAATAAATGAATGGATGGATGGTTTTTTTGCATTCTTGTTGACTCATTCTTCTGTTTCTGTATCTGGCACCCTCTACAAGCAGGGAAATTTGTCTGTGCTATAGGATGTCCAAAAGTGAGACTCAAAAAGCTAAAAACAAGAGGATACAAAATTTCATGCCAAGCAGCATAAGAATATTCTCTTAAATGTGCTGCCGTGGAACAAAAAAGCAGGAGCAACTGCATCTGATTGGGATGGGAGGAAGCAGACAGGCATTTGAGACTGTGCTTGATAAAAGCATGAGTTTTAATTGGTTAGGGCTGTGTGAACAGAGCTTTCTAGGTAGAGGGAACAGAGCAAGGAGACAAGAAAATGTGGGGTTATTCATAGCCATAGAACTGGAGCACTAAGGAGAAAAAGCTAGAAACACGAATGGTAACTTTATGGTGAACTGTCTCAGATACCAAGCGAACATAACTGTACTGAGTTTGCTGGGTGATGGAAAGCCAAAGGAGATTTTTAAAAATCATTTTATTTTGTTGAAGGGATAGTTATAAGTTACATGAAATATAAGTGTTCAAGATGCTTCCGAGCAGAGAGAGAGGAAAGGTAGGCAGTGACTAGTTAGGAAGCCATCCCAATTGGCTAGGACAGAGGTAATGGGGGATGGAAACTAGGGCAGGAGCAGAGGGAACAAAAAAGTGGAAAAAGATGGAGAAACTCGATTTCGGTGGAAGGCACAGAACTTGGCTACTGACGGGACAGAAGCAGCTGACGGAAAATTCAGAGATGCCGAAGAGTTTGAGTCTTGGTGACAGCAATAATATGGATTCTATCAGGAGAAACCAGAGTGGTCAGAGCAGGAATTGGTTTAAGAGAGTAAGAAGATAAAGCCCTGGGGTTTCTAGGTACCAGTTTCCAGCGACTGTTGGGTCATCCCAGTGGAGCTGTCAAGGAGTCAGGTGGAAGGTGAAGTCGAGAGCAAGAAGGAAGAGCAGAGGGGAGAACAGATCTCAGGAACAACCCTGGCATGAAACGCAGGGTAAAGACACAATGAAATATTCTTTCATGAAGCTGGCTTGACCCCTGATTCTTCTTCAAACTTCAGGAAAGCCACATAGCTTTCTGGGAAAGACTGAAAAGTTTGTTGCTGTTGTGTTTTCAGCTTACCCCTTCCTGGTGGAATTAGCTCTTTTTGCTCTCCACAGATCCTCTCAGGGAAGCCAAGAAACCCAAAGCCAGCCCCTGTGTCCTCAGCCGCTGTATGGAACCAGCCCCAGCAGGCAGCGACACCCAAAGGAAGTCTTCGTTCTTGTTCAGCTCCCATCATTTGTAAAAACCCCATCCCTCTGTCTAGCCAGCCTAATTTTCCAATCACCGCAAAATCCCTTGAGCTCTGACTCTTCAACACCCCTTATCTCACCACTAACTACCACAGCCCTACCTCATTTAACCTTCTAATCATGAAAAACCGTTTTAATTTGCTCCTCTGTGGAATCATTATGTCCACAACATTGCAATGTGTCAAGGTAACAGCTTAAATGAAGTGATGGATCTTACAAGTTTAAAGGGACACAGACCAGAACAGATGGCTAAATAAAAGCAAAGAGGCCAGTCACCCATTAAGTAAACAGGTAAGAACCTTGTTTTTAATTGTCACCCGATAGCTTATTGCAAAACAGCAGCTTTATTTGAGGGGGACCAGACAGGATTCGTTCTTTTGTCTATTCAGAGCTCAGCACGGCTCTCTGCTTCTCTTAGTTGCTGCATTGCATGGCATGGCTGGGGGTTTGGGGACAAAGACATGAAGGGCCTTTCTGAATCACCGATTGTGAGTAGCAACACATACATAATGCATACAGGACAGGAAAATAAATCAACCATTTTGAGAGAAACTTCAAAACGGCATGAAATCACAGTTGTAAAAGCCTGTTCCCTGGCAGTCCATGTCTGCTTCCCATGTTCTATCAAAGAAAATCAAGTAAGGAGCACAGAGAGGGTGAGGGAAGCCAGACACTGACTGCCGTGCACTCCGCCTGGAATTGTATTCTGCAGTGGGCAGAGGTGCTCCTTCCACAGCTCAGGCCCTGAGCCCAATTTCTGTTGGGCTGCCTGGACCTAATTCTTCACCTTTCTTCATGTTTCCATATTCTTGTTTAGCATGAAGGTGTTCTCACAGTGCTGATATAAAACCACCCCCAGATTTCCCTAGGATAGGTATAACTTCAAGCACATCCTGTGCTCCAGACAGCAAAGACAACAGAACCCAACACAAATGTACATTCTTCTAGTGGTCACTTCCACCAGATTATGACCTTGAGCTTCAGCAACTACAGTAAAAACTGTGGTTGAGTCTACACACAGCTGAATGCTGTGAGTGTGTGTGCGTGTGTGTGTGTGTGGTAGGGATGTGGGAGGTGGGGAAGTGAGCCAAGTACTCATAATATGCATGATATACATGAAATATTCACACCTTCAAGCCACAATCATTCATTGAGTCCATGCTCTGTGTAGACTTGGCTGAGTACTGAGAAAACGGAAATAAAGCCATAAAAGACAGACCATGCTCCAAAGAGGCCAACGTAGCGCAGCCTGCCAGTCAATAGAAAATTACAGTACCATGCATGAAATGAGGTCACTGGAGGTACGCAAAGCGTGCTGTGGAGCCCAGAGCACGGGTGAGTGCAGGGATTCTGGGGGAACAATTCAGAGAATGCTTGTCTGAGGTGGTGGTATTCAAACAGAGTCCTGAAGACTGAGGGGAGAAGATGGGACAGGCATTCCAGGCAGAGGGAACAGCAGTTTGAAAGGCCATAATTGGT
The DNA here is from genome assembly GCA_963574885.1 of Lepilemur ruficaudatus. Classification (NCBI taxonomy): domain Eukaryota; kingdom Metazoa; phylum Chordata; class Mammalia; order Primates; family Lepilemuridae; genus Lepilemur; species Lepilemur ruficaudatus. Next base: position 16,120 of record CAUYRT010000371.1, read on the forward strand.
CAGAACCCTTCAAACCATTTGGTAAGAAGGGTATATAGACTATGTGGTAGGAGATGATGCTAGACATGGTTCAAATCACAAAACAAAAAATAAGATATCTCAAGTCAGGTGCATCTACCTGTCCTATCTAACCTACCTTAAGATAATGAAAGGATAAATGCATAAAAAGGCTGTGTTTTATAATTCTAAAATATTCTTCACTTTCCAGTCAAGTGAAAATGTATCAAGCACTTCATTTTATTTGAAATTGCCATTTAACACACTACAGCACCTTGTTTCCAATTGTTTGGCTTATTCCATCAATAAATTTATTCCATCAGTGGCTTCTTCTAATAACTGTTTTGAGTCCATCAACACTCAGCAAATTAGAAGATGCTACCTGTTTACACATGTGTTCTGTGTCTAATGATTTATTTATGGAAGTGATTGCTGTTGCCTTTATTGAAGTAGTCAGAACATCCTTTAGATTCAACAACCACCAATTAGGTTAGAGAAAACAACAGTAAGTACTTGTCAGTTTATAATGTATAAGACTTGGTTCAACAAATTTTTCATACTGCAAAAAGCAGACATAAATTTAATAAACAGTCATTCCCCAAAGATCAGAAGCATGAATAATAAATGACACAAGGGATGGAAAATGAAGAGCCCAGTTCCAGGCACATACTGAGCACTCAAGAAACTGAAGCTATTATGATGTAACTATGAATTGTTTGGTCCTCGGTGGACATTAGGCAGTTATTGAACACTAATCAGGCCACGCTAAATGCATGATAAAAACTAGAGATCTTTTTCTCAAATATTCCAAGCAGATACAAACCCTTGAACTATTCAGTGTAGCTTATCCCTACAAATTCTGAGAGAATGTCACTGTGCCCAAATAGATCTGAGGAATTGCTTTAGGGAAAGCTTTCTCCTTCATTCTGGGGTAGTCTGAAGGGGACTTTAACAGCTGAGACATTCAAAATTTAATCCCCTGTGTGCTTCAAAAAATATGCATCAAAAATGTGGCATTCTAGTCGCTTGTTCCTCAGAGTGGGAATATAATTTATCATTATAGCAGAAATGCCTAATTCAAAATAAAACCCACAGAGAATTCATAATTTGGGGAGAGAACACTGCAGAGATTTGGATCTAGTAAATTTGCAAGCTATATTAATATGTGTGTGTTTTTATTCTTTCTACCACAGATTTAGTCTTTAACCACAGAATTAAGTCTTTAAATTTTAATCCAGTCAGTTGCTAGACTTTTGTTTTCCTTCTCAGAAATGATAACCAACAGTACAAAGGTGTATTTTTTATTTAAGTAAAATTATTTAATGACTGAAGTAGTTCCTTGCCAGGGTAAAATGGTATATACTTTTGTCTATATGCTGCCATTTATCCAATAATAAATGTGAAATATGATGTCAACTGTATTACTTCTATCAGTGTTCAATCACCTTACACATTGTTGAGTTCCTACCCATTGCGTATTTGTGACTTTATCAAATGCTAATGTTTCTCCCATATAAAAAGTTGTATCATCAATATAGTTCTATCTTGCGCCACTGACCAAGTTCTAAATCTGGTTCTTCCTGAATACAATAAAGCTTTTTGCCACTTGCACAAAGATGAAGTAGCAAAGCTCAGATTATGTAAATAACACCTTCATTCATTTTGTTTTATCTATTGAATCAACAGTCTGTTTGGATCTTGATTATTAAGCTATGGTGAACTCTGGAAAAAGGTCTCACTCATTTTGTTGAGGGGTAGGGGTAAGAAAAGAATGTTAACAAAATGGTGGCAAGTCCTAATGGGCTGAGTTCATACAGGAGCTTATCAAGGGCAGCCTTAGGCAGCAGAGCTCATGCTAGAATCATTGAAATCATCAGGAAAACGGTAATAGTGTGAATGTCAAACAAAATTAATGTGGCAGAATGAACACGTCAGAATTCAGGAGGCTAATGAAGAAGTTGTGATATGGTAAAAGAAATAGATTTTGAGAGCAGGCTTTTAAGAGGGCCAAAGGAGTGGAACTAGAGAGGCAGGAAGGTCTTGTGTATCACACCAAAGACTCTGGACCTACGCTGTAGGGTCCAAAGGGTCTAGATGTGGAATAGACTGGATCAGGTGCGATTCTGGAAAGCTCACTCTGGAGGTAATGTGGCCAATGGCTGAGGAGGTGATAAAGACCCTTTCAGGAAAGACAATATCAAGAGCAAAAATGACCTACTTCATCAGATCACTAATGGACATTAAATTATCAGTATGAAACCCAGCAATTATTACTTTCAGAGACTGGTTTTTTTCCTCCTGGTAGGTGCGACTAGTAGGGATATATAGTTCAGACAGAGTGTAAATGCATGAATAACAATCATAGTCTTAACAGAAGATAATGATTAATAAGCATTATCAGTTAGAGAAATACTTATACAATCTCCATTTTCCAGACAAAGAAATAGGGCCACAATGAGGTTGAGTGACTTGCCCAAGGTCACAGATCAAAGAAATGGTAAAGATAGGACTTGAACTCAGATATTCTGTCTCCAGAGCCCATATTCTGGTATGTGAATTATTTAATAACTAAGTTGTCAATTGTTTTTCATTCCAGTGGGAAAAATCTTACAACACTGGGTCTGAAATTTTAACAACTGGTACTAGTCCTAAGTAGATTTTGTAATGTAGTTTGTCAATAAACAAAATACCTAATTCATATGGAAAATTAAGAAGCTGAGGTGAAGCATGATAATTACATTTACTTCAAAATCAACAATTTGTGGACAAATTTAATTCATTTTGCCTAAATCTGGCTTTATTCCAGTATTAAAAAGATAACTACAGGGTACACTTGGTTAGCTATGAGGGAAAAGAAAGCAATTACTCTTCCACTTCTGCTAGAGAACACTAGGTACCCTTTGTCAGTCAATGGTCTGGAGTCTTATTGCAGGCAGTTTGTAGGATCCAACATGATGAAACGGGATGTCTTCCTTTCTCAGCTCCACAATCCTCTGACCCTTTTATCCAATAAAGGCACAACTAAATAGCAAAATGTTCATAGTTTCATTTTTGAAAAGTTTAAAAATAACAGAACACCTTCAACACGGTAATCTATTTTAAGAATTTGAAGCACATATATGTCACCTTCAGACATGTATATAGTGCAGTGAGAATTACAGATCCAACAAACAAAAGTCAAGGAAATAGAGTTTCCATGGGCACCACTGTCATAAATTCTTTTGTGCACAAAAACTGGTCCTAGAGAAAAATTGCAGGTGGACAAAATTTGCTGAGGGATTTTTTTTCCCAAAGATTTCCTATGGCTGCAAACATTATTAAGAAGTTCAAGTTAATGTGAGCATTAAGAGTTTATCAGAAGACATGATAAGAGGTCACACCGAACTTTCTAATACCTATTTTAAAATCGTAATAAAAAATCTCAATGAGTTTTTAATATGCCTGCATCTTTTCTTATTTTATTTGGGGAATGGATTTAGGTTTTCCTGATTTATCTAGATTTTTAAGCTGTTACAATATCTGTCACATGAAAACAATCATGGCTACATTCACTGAGTTTGTTTCATTTTTTAAAATTATAAAAAATCAGTCCATCTCATTCTGCCTGTTTATAATATTGCTTCAGCAAATGTCCTTTCATATAGCAGAAATAAATTAAAGTTCTTCAGAAACACAAGATAGAGCTAAAGACTGACACTGAGTACACAGAATGAAGGACCCAGAAAGCTAAGTCTCTCAATGTGGCTGCTCAGATAGACACACAGAGATGTAATTCCAGGGGTTAGTTCTAATGATGAGAACATCAGACACTGGGGCAGATGGCCCTGAAGTTCATTTTTGTTTTTGTTTTCTAATTAAATCCTAGAACTTATGGGCAGAAACGTGCTCCAATCCGCCAGTTGTCCTCACTCAGATTCCCTCCCTGTGCCTCTGGCATTCTATTGAGGGAAGAGGGGTACTAATTAACCATGGACAATGCAAATAATCGGGTAATCACACTAGGTGCTTCTCTTTAATTCTCAGCCAACTTATAGTCTCCACTGGTTGTATTTGGCTTCTGTGAGCCTCTGCTTGTCATCTTTTCACAGATAAGGAAATGCGTTTGTCTCTTAGACTCCAATTCTTATTTCCAAGGTGTTCAGGACACAGACATGGAGCGTGAACATAAACTCCGGTTGTTCTCATGTCATTAGGGAGGGAGACCTGCCCAGAGACATCACAATGATGAAAATGACTATGATGCGGATGATGATGATGACACCAACTGGGACCTCTTATTCTTCTGTGAATCTACATGATCAGCATTTATCTTTTCAGGCATATTCAGGCATGTTGCATGAGTCTTTCTATAACCAGCCGAGTAAGAAGGGAAGGTTGGATGCTTGAAAGTGCCCTCTCCCATCTCTCTTGTCCCTGCCCTCCATGTTTCAAGCTGGACCATTCTCCACAGCCCCTTTGCTACCTAGTTCCTGTGCGCTAGTTCATGCGGCTCCTCTCCACCCCGTGCTACATTCTACCATCCCCAGCTCTACAAATTCAAATATAACTCAGCTCAAAGAGGGTTTCCTCCTTAAAGCCCCCTTCATGCCTCCTTGGATTCCAGTTCTTGGATAAGGGTGGGGCAGGTGGAGAAGAAAGATAGAGGAAAGCAGGAGGGAGGGAGAAAGGAATGGAGGGAGGGAAAGATTCCCCTTTAATTTTGTCTTTGAAACTTCCTTGAAGATATGAACAAAGTCTGAGAACTATCTCTCCTAAGGCAGCACCAAGCAGTGTCCTGAACTTAGAAGATAATCAGTAAATATTTGTAGAAGTAATGAAAGAATGAAGGACAGAAAGAAGGAAGGACAGAAATGTTATTCTCTTCTAAATATAAATCCTAAATTATCTGAAAAGTTTCAGATCAGGATTATTAGGAAAAATATGTTTTTCTTTGAGGGTAAAACACAAATTATTCTTTTCTTTTTCCCTCTTAATTCACCCCACCTGGAGATTTCTGTGTGGATTTGATGTGAATGTGGAGGGAAGGTGGGAAGAGGGGTTTAGGATGAGAAATATAAAGTGAAGTAAGAAATTCTCTTAAACTGGAAATTCTCTTTTACTGGGAAATTGCTTTGAAGTTCCTCACAGAACTTATAAATCTGAATGGTAGAAAACTAGTAAACCTGCTTAGAGCAACATTCTTCATACGGTACATAATGAAAAGACTTACAAGAATTCACATTTTTTTAGAAAACCAACTCTTACCTGAGATTACTTACACTTAGAGCTAGAATCCCTTATCACGGAATGAGAAATGGAGGACAAAAGGGTATCTTGGCCCATTTTCTAAGGGCACGGGGTTTGCAACACATCTGCTATGTGTTCAGCAAGTATCAAGTATTATGCTAAGTACTTTACAGACCTGAAGGCACATTTTCCCCAGGAGTCTACCCATAGACTAAGGTGGTCAAGTTCTCCAAATGAGTCAACATACACGACCTTGGGCACACTGCTTAGCCTCTGTGTACCTCTGTTTTCTTACCTGAAATTGGGGGAAATAATAGTACCTACCTAACATAATTATTGAAAGTTTAAATGAGCTATGACATATAAAGAGCCCTCAGAGCACTGCCTGGCAAAGGAGCGTGCTAAATAACTGTTAGCTTTTACTGTTACCGTATTTCATCAACTACAAAACACCATCAATTATTAGTCACACTGTTACTCTAAATATAATAGAAAAGAAAATAGGATGAGGAGTCTAATAAGAGACCTCTACAAAAAGCTAAAGCACCAGACAGCTATTCCCTCAGAATTAGACTATCCCAGAAATAAAGCAGCCATTCAGAAAGACACAGCAAGAAGAGAAAGAGGAAAAATAAATCTTCCTTGAGAATTTGAACCACAAGCAGGTACTCATGTAGGTTTTTGGTAACAAGTTCATACTACCAGCGTGATAAAACAAAACAAAGCAAAACACAAACTTCAGCAAACAATTTAATTTAAAATGGCCCAAGGTTGGTTGTGTCCCCAGGTGACCATACGAAATAACAGCAATCCTCTCTGGACAAATATAACTTTGTCGTAGGCTGACAGTGACTATAAGGTAGTATGGAGTATAAGCATTCTTAGATACATGAAAATGTGGGAAAACATTTTAAAAATTAATAAAATATAGTATTGTTGTCAGTACCATCATCATCACCACCCCAGGAAACAAAGAGAATCAAGAATGGTTGGTTCCTGGACTATTTTAAACATTTATCCCTCATTCCACACTCTTAAGGAGGTATAACCAGAAGTCCATAAGGAAAGGATCACAGAGTCCTGGAGCTTCCCAAGACACTGGAATTTACCAATATAAAATACTCTTTGGAGTTTTTTTCTTCCTGTCAATATTGCACCTGTAAAAAAAAAATCTTCTTTTTTTGACCATGGTTTAGATTATAACTGCACACACAGGCATAGCCTGCCCCATCTCCACGCATTAAATATCAACTGTGGCATCTCCCAGCATCTCCCTTAGGAATATACACTGTCTTCATATAGGTCAAAGGTGAACCTCAGCAGAGTAACACACACATGTTAAAGAGTCTGTTGCTGAAACATAAGCAGAGTTTTGCCGGAGTACAGGTCTCATGGTGATAATAAATAGTATTGTGCCAAGAACACACTTGAATTTCTAAGTAGGAGAGTTTTCCTATCAATTCTGAATTTAATATTGCATTGACACTAATTTGAATCACTCACACAACATAAAGCATATTAGTTTATTACCTACAGTCTCTTGTGCTAGAATAGCAAAGGCAGAAAGATCTTCACTGTTAAGCACAGCCTAGAAGTACATGCATGAGGTCTGTTATCACAGAGTATTTGATACATTTTTTAATCAACCCTAGATCACTCAATGCCATATTACCAAAAACTTACTAGCCATCCCAATCTGAACGTCCCAGAAGCAACTCAAATCCAATAGTCAAAATCCAAATTGATATGGCCCCCTTCCATCCACTCTTCCTTACCTATACTGTCTTTCTGAGTTGCTGCCACTAAAATAACCTTGAAACTCCAAAAATTAACATCTTAGCTCTACTTATTGTCTATATGTCTTCGGATCTCTTAATTTTCTTTGTCTCTGGTTCTTCATCTGTAAAATCATAGAGTCATTGTGAAAATTAAATAATAAGATAAAACAGAAAGGGCCTCAGTGCACTGCACAAAGCAGGCGATCAACAATCTTTTTTTTTTTTTTTCAAGACAGAGTATCACTCTGCCACCCCAGCTAGAGTACAGTGGTGTCATCATTGCTCCTGCAATCTCAAGCTTCGGGGCTCAACTGATCCTCCTGCCTTAGCCTCCTGAATAGCTGGGACTACAGGCCTGCACAGCACATCTGGATAATTTTTTCTATTTTTAGTAGACACAGGGTCTCACTCTTGCTCAGGCTGGTCTCAAACTCCTCACCTCAATCAATCCTCCCACCTCAGCCTCCCGGAGTGCTAGGATTACAGGAAGGAGCCATGGTGCCAAGCCAATCAATGATCATTGATTTCCTTTTTTTTACCACATATTGGGTTCCCTACTCAAGCTATTCTTTCTTCATGGAATGTCTACTGCTTTCCTTTCCATCCTCTTTTTCTTTTTAGGAAAACTGCCACTTATTCTTCACAACAAAATTCAAATGTCATCTCCTCTATGAAACTCTGCTGCCCCTCCAAGAAGATTTTAGAGCACTTTGTTCTCACTGAAGTATACTTCACATCATGTAGCAATTATGTGATTACCAATCAACCTTCATAATTCAACCAAATTCAGCAAATGTATAACACACCATGTCCCACCTTCTCTGCAGACAGACATTGCTAAGCTATCACAGCACTGCTGTCCCCTGAGTCAGGATGCAATTTCAGAATCCTTTCAACACAATGTTCCAAGCAGTAGTGGTACTAATCAATTTACTACTTAGAACTAAACAGGCAGCAGCTTAAGACCGAAGGCTGTACCTAGATAAGTCTATAACCTATGTGACCACAAATCAGATTGTCAACTTCTCTAGGCCTCAGTTTCCTCATCTGTACATTCATTTTTTAGGATGCCTGCTGGCTCCCAAGTCTGATGACTCTATAGGGATAACCCAGGGGCTCCAAATAGCCAGAGCTGATGTCACTACAAAAAAAGCTTACAGCACAGCTCTGTACATGGCTCCCACTCCAGGTCCACACCTGATTCTTATCACAGAGTTAGGCATGCCTTTCAGACACTAGAAAATTGATGCTGATGTCTATGTAATTGAAATAGAAATGGGGTGAGAATTTGAGATCTTTCAACTTGGCAGATAGCAGCTGCTACTTACCAAAGCCTACCTGATTGCAGCTATTTTGCACCTGCTGAGAAAAAGTTTGCAGCAAAAGAGATTATTTCCTTTTTTAACCCTTGCCTGAGAGCAGGCCTCTATATTTTTTTTCACCCAGTTGTACAGAATAGATCAGGTTCAGTCTCCCATATGTAGATGGACCCTGATGGGTTAACACACATGGCATGGTCAAACAACTTCCACTAAGCCCTGGCACTCACTTGAGAATTTTAAATGTCCACTGAGCTATTTGTTGAAAACCTAAAATCTTACCCGAAATGGTGCTACAGAAAGCTAAGACATCCTGAGAATTTTTATTCTATGAATATTTCTAAAACAAGAAAAATAATCTGTTTTTATACCTTATATATGACTGCTTTAAGATAAAAATTTCTCTGGAGATTATTTGTTGATTCCATAAGCCAAATATTCAGATTTATTCAGTAAACATTATCATGAAAATACACACAAAGGTAGTCCCCAGGGAAAAAATTACCAATAAATAGTTGTGAAGAAACAAAGGCCATTTTTCTGAATTTAGAAAACAGATTCAATTGATGGGAGGAATGTTTGTGCTGGAGCTTAATATTTTAACTAAAACTTCCACTTTTGTGCCCAAGACTCTCTGTGTGTCCCAGCCTGGGTGAGCATTCCTCTTTTGCAGAATTAGGTCCCAATGACTCGAAACGTGGCTTTACTAATAACCTACCTGAGGAAAATAAACTATCAAACAGAAAGTAAGAGAAATAAACTCACAGCACATAATTGCCCCTTTGAAAGGGAAACCCACAACACAACTATCCCCTTGTTTTGTTTAATTAAAACACCTGTGGCCTAACTTGTTATCGCTAAGAGTTCCGTTTTCTCAGCCTTGAAGAGCCCTAAGCAGACAATAGGGGTGCAAACTCCCCACTCCAGCTCTCTGCCTCAGTTCCTGCCAGAAGGAGATTCTAAGCACTCTGATACAAAGTCAGCCACAGAGGGAAGAAAAAAAACCAAAAAAACAAAAAAAAAAAAAAAGGAAAAAGCAAAGAAGCTCCATAACGGCTTCTTATTTCAGTCTGCAACAAAGAAGAAAAAAAATTTTTACCCTTTAAAAATAGCAAGTCACTTAGCCTCACTGTCCAGCACTTCCTTCTTTCCTCTGTATGCTGTGGCCATTCACTCCTTCTCTCTCTCTTTCCTTTCCTTTCCTTTGCTTCCTTCTTTCTTCCTTTCTTCCTCTCTTTCTTTCTCTGGAAAATAAATAAACTTTGTACTTCTTTCTATCCTAAACTCTGCATGAGAAATCTTTCTCCACCCACCTTGAGCACCTAGTGAATTTCCACCCTTTCATGACTGACTTTCACAACCCCTAAAGCAGCCATCCACAACCATTTTGGCACAAGGGACCAGTTTCATGGTAGACAATTTTTCCATGGACTGGGGAGGGAGGGAGGGATGGTTTCAAGAAAATTCAAGCACATTACATTTATTGTGCACTTTATTTCTACTATTACGTTGTAATATATAACGAAATAATTATGTAACTCACTATAATGCAGAATCAGTGGGAGCTCTAAGCTTATTTTCCTGCAACTAGACGGTCCTATCTGGGAGACAGAGACACCTGAAGTGTGCTGCTTATGTCCAGTCTACTCCGTAATCTCGTTTTGGTTGCTGCCACTGCAGAAAACTCTGCTAAACAAAGATAGAGTGTTGGAAATGGCAGCAGCCTTTTCAGTGCTTTTGTGGCAATCTCAGGATATCCTAGCTTGACTTTAATCCAGAACACATGGAGATTTGAAGTTGTCTCACACATACTTGTAAGGCCACCGTCATTTGCGATCTCAAGCAGTTGACCATCTTCTAGCATGGACAAAGTCGATCCACCTGGCTTATTCGCAAATGGGTTGCAGATCCATTCCTATCCAGTTCAGTTTGGTTGGGCAGTAATGCACCAACTCTTTTGAAAGCTGAGATAGGTGATCATGCACCAGCTGGGAGAAAGGAGGCCCTGGCTCAGTCTCTTTCAAAATCTCTGCTAATGTTTGAAACATGTCAAAAATCCCCATGTTCACTTGTCACCCCCATAATTCCAGTTTGGCTTTGAATGCAGCCACTTTACCGCTGATTTGAACACAGTTGTCATTCTCCTCTGAAGTAATGGATTGAGTTCATTGAGCAGGTTGAATATGTCACACAAGTAAGCAAGTTTGCAACCCATTCTGTGTCACTGAAATGTGCTGCCAGTGGTGACTGTTTTTCCTAAAGAAATCTCTGGAGCAGCTTTCATAACTCAGAAACTCTGACCAGTGATCTACCTTTAGAAAGCCACCTGACTTCTGTGCATGAGAGAAGACGTGTGTGCTCTATATCCATCTCTTCACAGAGCTGTGGGAACGGATGTGAGTTCAGGGCATGTACTTTAATGTGGTTGATAATTTTAATCACATCCTGCAAAACGCTGTCTAGTTCAGGTGACATTTTTCAGCTAGCCAGCGCTTCTCTTTGGGTGACACAGTGTGTAGAGTCACATTCAGAAGCAATCTCCTTGACCCAAGTAGTGAAACCAGAAAGCTGTCCAGTCACAGCAGCCACTCCGTTTGTGCATATACTGACATAAAATGACCAATTCAGTTTTCCTGATATGTAATTATTCAAAGACTTGAATAGTTCTGCAGCTGTGGTGTTGGCTGGCAACAAAAGTGCACATAACATATCCTCACATACATCCTCCTGAAAAATATATCACACAAAAACAAGCATTGTTGCCTTGCTGTCAACGTCGGTAGACTCGTCAACTTGGATTGCAGACCACAGTGACTCATTAACCCTCTTTAACAATTGTGCCTCAATAGCCTCTGCTATTTAATCAATTCATCTATTTACGGCGCTAGCCAAAAGAGGAACATGTGCCACCTTTTGAACTGCAGCCTCTCCTAAAAGTTCATGGCAAACGTCCTTAGCAGCAGGCAGCATCAATTCTTCACCAATAGTAAAGAGCTTCTTAGCTTTAGCAATGCCGTTAGCTGCTAAGAATGATGCTCTCAGAATCCACTAAGAATAATGCAGATACATTTGAGGAAGTGGTGGCCTTCAATAATTGCTTCTGTTCTTTGTGTTCACATTTTTTTTTCTTTTGAAAAACTCCAAAGGCTTCTCTTTTAATGCAGGGTGTTTGGTCTCCATGTGGCAAAGCAGTTTTGGCGGTTTCATGGTTTCGTTGGGTAGCTGGTCACCACATATTATACAAAGTGGGCTTGGAGAATGTGAATCACCTGTTGCAATGAACCCTGTAATTTAAGTAGTACTCTTGGTATTTTCTTTTAATGCAACTTTCATTTTGTTGGCAGTCTTAGAGTCTTCTGCTGTCTCATCATTGGGTCTTCCCCCTTTTCAAAGAAGCTCTCCAGTGACCTTTTTCACTAAGGTTAGCTTGTAGGCTTATCAAAACTGTGACTGAGACAAGTGCACAGTGTGGGAAAGAGGTGTGCACGGAAGTGGTAAATAAAATAATAGGTGGGCCACATGTGGACTAAAATAAGTGTCAGATTCTGATTTAAAGCCTGCCACCAGATGCAGCTTAATTGTCACTTAACAATCACTGATAGGGTTTTGATATGAGTCTGCAAGCAATTGATATGTTAGGGTCTCCATGCAGTCAAACCTCTCTGCTAATGATAATCTGTGTTTGCAGCTGCTCCCTAGTGCTAGCACCACCGCCACGGCTCCACCTCAGATCATCAGGCATTAGATTCTCATCACGAATGCGCAGCCTATATCCCTCGCATGTGCAGTTTACAGTAGGGTTCACGCTCCTAAGAGAATCTAATGTCACGCTGACCTGACAGGAGGTGGAGCCCAGGAGGTGACGTGAGCAATGGGGAGCGGCTGTAAATACCAACGAAGCTTCACTGGTTCACCCACCGCTCACCTCCTGCTGTGTGGCCAGTTCCTGAGAGGCCACAGACCAGTCTGCTGCCTAGGGGTTGAGGAACCGCAGCCCTAAAGGGCTTAACCTGTGGCACCTGAATCGTCCACGCATATCTCTCTTTACTATTGCAATGACCTGCTCGACTCTTACCTCTCAAAGACCAGAAGCTATATCTGTTTTGTTTACCAATGCTTCCCCACAGGCAAAAGCAGCCAAGCCAGAAGCCTCATGTACACAACCCCAGAAAACATGCATGAATCTGGATATTTTGTAGGCCCGAGCAAGAGCTGCATGGTTTATCTGCTTTAACCACAGATCTACTGCCCCAGTGGAGCAAGAAGAGAAAGGCCACTTCCACACCCTCGTGTCTTCTCCGGCACCTGAAGCACAACAATTCACAAGATGATGCTTAAAAAACACGTAACTCACATTCACTTAAGGTCAGTGTTGGCCAAATTAGTTAGGTAATTTTTCAAAGCATGAAGTTGACCCCATATTCTTAGCATATTTTGACTTTTTTTATATGTTTTATTTTTAGGTGATACTCTGCAAATCAGGCTTTGCTCCTGATTTTGACAAAGCCTTTTCCTTCCTGAGTGAAATAGATGAGCAGTTCAGCAAGACAGGGCAGCTTTTATCTGCAAAAAAATCTGCCTTTTAGCAGAGTAGACAATACAAGCAAAACGGAGGCAAACACACGCAATATTTCCTATATGTGAATTGTGATTCTTTTTTCCCATGGGATGTGCAAGTGGCAAGATAGTTTATTCCCATGTGGTGCTGATAGCAGATCCTGAATACTTCTGAATATATCACTTTTATTGCCTTTTATATTGAATTACTGTGAAAGAAAAAATACTTTTGTGAGAATTCAAAATCAAAATACTTTAGGAGCTTTTAGAATCCACCTCCAGGACATAAAGAAAAGCTTAAGAAAACAAATAATTCTGCTAAGGGGTACCAGACACCACTCCCACTGAGACAGGGTCCTTTCACAGGAAGGGCGACGTTATCAAATATTTATGCTGACTTTCAGGGAAAAACTGCAGCTGTTCTATTTGGGGCTTAGGCACTCTGCACACTGTTCCTGCTGCTTTAGAGCTTGCCATGTAATGGGCAAAATTTGCCCCAAGGTGGTTTGACCTGTAACATTTCAGCATTGCATGGTCCTTCTGAGATTTTGTTCAAAATGCTTTCTAGTGGCATATTTCACTAGAAATCTCATCTCTCCATTGTCCATCAATCATAAGGATTCTTGTGTAATACATAGCATTTCTTGGTTTTTTAGGTAACTCTTTAATAGATTTCCTCTTCTTTCCACACAATCAAGAATTCCACAAACCAAGATTTGTTATTTCAAGCACTTTAATTTCCAGCTTGTCATTTTCTACTCAGGTAAGAGGAAGTTGTCCACATGGCAAGGTAAAGTCGAAGTATCTTGGCATGTTATAAAAGCCCCTTCATGATCTGACCTCTGACTGTTCATCCAGCCTCATCTCTCAGCCTCCCCAAACTTACACCCCAGACGTTAGCCTTGGTAAGCTTTTTGTGATTCTTGGTAAACTCCATGCTTTCTGATTGCCTCATACATTGGTAGAGTTTTTTCAATTGCAAAATTTAAGTTTGAGGGGGAAAAAAATTTGTCTTCAGTCTCTAAAAACTTTATCTCTTCTCTGATAGTTCCCCTGGCCTTTCTACTGTCTCATCAGGAAGTCATTCCTTAGATTCTTGAGGAGTCCACAGTTAGGTAGATATAAGTGGGTAGGCAAATAGATAATAGATCATAGATAAAATATAGATAGACAAAGTAGATATAGATATACAAATATAAAACAAGTAGATGCAGTACAAATTATATATGTTATATTATAAATACTATATATTTATATATTATGTAAATTATACATACTGTAGTCATGCTATAATTTTAGTACCATTATTTGAACACCTACTATGTTTCTAAAATTGTGCTAGACCCTTTACACACATCACCTCTAGCCTTCACAACTACATGCATGTAAATACCCTTATCCCTCACTATATAACTGAGGAAACTGTTAGTCAAGGGGGGATAAATGATTTGCCTAGGGTAACAGCTAGTAATTGATGACATCAAGATTCAAACCAGACTTGTCTATAAAGCTAGTGATCTTTCCATTACACTTCAAGATATCTTATTCTGTATTTATTTAGTCACATCACCTTGTATACCCCAAATAAGTATCCTGTATTTATTTAGTCATATTTCTCTCTATTCCAATAAATCTAACACCTTGAGGACAAGGACCACATCTTGTATCTCTGGCTCTGAAAACTCATACTTTGGCACATATTAGATGTGTAAGAAATGTTGGTGAATCAATAAATTAAATGAATGCAATAGGTTGCCTCTGTGCTTTTCAGGTAAAAAAAAAAATAGTTACTGTAAGTGGAAATTGAGATGCTTTTATATCTCTTGATATTTTTGTTTTAATTATTTTCAAGAGGCAATATAGTTGAGAAAAGATGACTTGGAGATAAGAGAGACTAGTTTCTGACCTCATCTCCACATCTGACAAATTACTTCTCATCTACAGATTTCTCACCTGCAAAAGGAAGATAACAAGAGCCCCTTCCTCATATATATATGAGGCTTACCTCTGATAAAGGCTATAAAAAGCCCTTCCTACACAGACTATATAGTTCCATACAAATGTTGACTAATGCTGACGGTCAACTACACCTGATGACGTTCCTCAGCGACCGTTCATTTCAAAATATTACTTTTATAACAAGAACAAATGAGAGCTAAAGAGATCTTGTATTTTCCACCCATCAACACACATTTATTGAGCACCTATCCATATAAGACATAGGATCCAAATTCAATTTGTTCTCCTAAAATAAGAAAGTTGATGGTAGAAGAAAATAGGAAGGAAAAAAACTAGAATGTATTCATTAGAAAATAATGTAATGCCTTTCTTTCTAATTCAGGTTAAAATTCTACAAGGGCTGGACCTGTGTCTCTTCTGTTTGCCACTGTATCATCCTAGTATAATATCCGATATACAGGTGACACTCAAACATTCATTAAAAACACAGTCATAGTTCATTGTTTAGTAAAATACTGGCATGGACATCTTGGGTTTCTAAGATAAGGCATGGTCTGGAAATGGAGGATAAAGGCAAAGAGAATTCTCTACATATGAAAAGCAACATGGATTTGTGGATTGAAAACTGGCAAATAAGAGAAGAGAAGGGTCAATAGAAGAAAAGAAGTCCAGGAAAGTAGGAGCAAGCCAGGACATCAGTGGGCTGACCCAAAAGCATTTCTACCTTAGAAAGAAAAGAGAACACCTGAACTTTTACCACCTAGTGATATTATAGGACTCAAAGCATTTCATTGCATGAAAATGTATTTTCTCCTTCCCTCCCACCCGACTCTCTCTCTCTCTCTCTCTTTCTCTCTCTCTTTTCTTAAGAAGTTAGCTTTCCAAGCTTTCATTTTCGTCCCTCTAATTCCTCCCCTCTGGAGACCACCCTAGTGAGGTAATTGTGGATGTTAGAGAAAGCAGGTTTGACCTGCAAGCAAGTAAACTTTACCTCTCCGAACCTTTAATCCAGAAAATGAGGATAGTAACCTGCCACTTCTCAGAATAACTGAGGATTGAAAGATATAACATATGAAAGAGTTCAGAGCACACCATCCCCAAATATGCTACTTTGGCATAAGAGTTATTTTGAGTTAAAAAGCACTTAAAAAAGAGCAGGTGCAAGAAGATCACCCTGAACTTCCTTCTGTTTCTTAAAAGCAGGAGATTAAATTCCAATGTGGATTTCAAGTGAAAGATCCCCTCCCTATACTAAAGAGAAAGCAACATTCTTTTCGTCAAGGACAGGAAGTTGGAACTGACAGAATTCTGTACACACCTTGTCAAAACAGTTCTCACCTTCTAGCCTCTCCATATAATTCTTTGCTTTTCCACAAATTACTATTCTTTGTCCAAATCAGTACGGAAATGTTCAAGAATAACTGTGCCTTTGGGTCTTCATTTCCTTGTGACGACGCCTGTGACACATAAAACTTGCCTTTAATAAATTTATGTTTTTCTCCTGTTGATCTGTCTTATGTCAATTCATTTTTCAGGCCCAGCCGGGAAAAAAACCCCAAAGGAGAGAGGTAAAATTGTTCTTCCTTTACTACATTATGTCTCTAGCACATAGTGAGTGCCCAATAAATGTATATTCCTTTTTCTACTCCCTCCTCTCTCTTTATTCATCCTACATCATGAGGGAAACAATTTATAACTACTGAGACTCAGTTCAGCAGCAGTGGGAACTCACTCTCTCTCTCTCTCTCTCTCTCTCTCTCTGTCTCTCTCTCTCTCTCTCTCAAATGCCCTACCTTTTACCAAATGCAATAGTACTGACATCCAACATTTCCAAATAAAGAATAATATACTTGGTAGAACATTTGGAGAGAGTTTTTAACTACAAAGTGCCATGCTAGTAGCACCTTAAAATACAACATTTGGGTCTCCTTAGTTTGAAAAATCTTCAAGAAGCTCTTTGATATCAAAGAACATACCTATTTTTGGTACCTTTAAAGTATAATTGCTCAGGCTCCCTGGTGGGAGAAAGATAAAGTCTCATAAAGAAAAGAAAAAGAAAACATCTCAATAAAGGATTCCAAAAGGGGAACAAAATCTCTCACTGGTTTGGAAAAATTCTTAACAGAGATTTTCCTCTGCATAGCATGAAATGGGGAAGCTGCCAGGACGAAGAACCAAATTATCACAGGAGGAACCAGGAAGGAATTACAGCCCTCCATACCCTGATCAGTTTTTTTTTTTTTTGGCATTTTGTTTCCTTTATTGAAGTATAATTTACATATCATGACTTTACTCCATTTTAAGTGTACAATTAAATGATTTTTAGTGAATTTACCAAGATGTACAGTTAATCACATAAATCAATTTTAGAGGAATTCCTTTCCCCTATTGAGACCCCTAGTACTTGGATGGGAGACCCTGATCAGTTTTTAACAAGTTGAATGTCTTCTCTTTTTCATTACAAATTATGTACTTTGAGTTATTTTACCTTCTAAAAAGTGAACAAAATGTGTAAAATAAATA
>CAUYRT010000375.1:0-60274 GCA_963574885.1 Lepilemur ruficaudatus
GTGCCACTTGTTTAGCTCTCTGCTCACATGTTAACTTCTCAGAGAGACCTTCTCTGAACACCCTATCTAAAACAATCATTCCCTGTCATATCATGTATTCATACCTGAAAGACCATCACTTTGAACAGTGCCTGGCACAGCATAAACTCTGAATAACAATGTATTGAATGAAAGGCAGAATAAATCTGATAATGGATATCAACTATAAAAAACAATAGAAGCCCTTTTCTTAATAGTATAATTTTGGAACTTTAAAGTAAGGAAAGGAGGGGAAAAGGATATTTGATATTAACTCACTGTTCAACAATGGAATAAGATGAAGATAATGATTTGATAAATAAGAATTGGCAAGGAAAAGACAAAATTATCTTTATATGTAGAGTATATGATTATCTATGAAAGAAGTACAAAATAATGTTTGGACAGTCTATTAGAACTAATAAAAAAAATTTGGCCTATTCCAAATATATTCAATATAAGGTGAAAATACAGGTCTATATCATTCCTAAGCATAAGCAATAATCAGTTTCAAAATATAATCAAAGGATAATTTACAAGAATGATAAAAATGATAACTGCATAGGAATAAGTCTAAAAAGGTATGTTAAAAGTTTTTGAAAAAAATTACAGAAAATTTGTTGAAGAACATCAAAGGAAACTTGAAAAAATGGAGTAAAATACTAAGTTCATGGATAAAAACACATAATACATAAAGAAGTCAATTTAACCAAATTATTTTAAAGAGTAAATACAACTCCAATCAAAATTACACAAGAGTTTTTCAAAGAACTTGAAAAGCTAATCCTAAAATTCATTTGGAACACTAAAAAACAAAAAACAGCCAAGAAAATTTTGAAGCAGAACAAAATGCAACAGTCCCAGCCCACTATCAGCTGATACTATTTAAGATAGTACAATTTTAGGGCAAGAAGAGACACATCAATGAAACAAAATATGAAAATCCAGAAATTGGCCAATGGAAAACTTGGTATAGAATAGAGGTTGCATCATACATTATTATCAATATTTGATAAATGGTGCTAAAACAATTCATATGGAAAAGAAGTGAGAGTCTTACTTCACACCAGTAATTTTTTAAAAACAAGTCCAGATTGATTACAGAATTAAATTTGAAAAGCAAAACTTGTAAAATAAAATATAAGACTTTTATTATAATTAATCAGCATAGAGAAAAATGTGTTAGATAAGACATAAATAAGATCCCAAACCATAAAAAAGGATAAATGTGATAATATTATAATTTTAAAATTCAACATCAAAGCCAAAACAACTACATAACAAAAATAAAACGCAAACATATATAAAAAGACAAGCTATAGACTAAGAGAAATAATTAGCTATGTGTTTAACTCACAAATGTGCAAAAGATATAAACAAACAATTTACAGAAGGAAACTGAATGGTCAATAAGCATAAGCTAAGATGGCCAACCTTACTAATAATCAGGGAAGTGCAAATAAAAATGAGATATCATTTTATACCTATTGCAGTAGAAGAATAAAAAGTCTGACTTGAACAGGGACTCATGTGCTACCACTGCTGGGAGTACAAATTGGTAGAACAACTTTGGAGAGCAGTTTGGATAGAAAGTTAACATTCTTGTATTAATACTTTACCATTCACTAATTGCATTTCTAGGCAATATTCTCTATGCAAGAGAAACTCTTATATAGGAGTAACGTACCAGAATATTCATTATTGCATTATTTGTACTAGCAAAATATTGGAAACAATCTTCAATGTATATGTATACCTTGTTATATTGTGCTTTGTTTTATTGCTCTTTGCAGATATTGTGTTTTTTACAAATTGAAGGTTTGTCACAACTCTGCATCAAGCAAGTTTGTTGGGGCCGTTTTTCCAACAGCATGTGCTCACTTCCTGTCTCTGTGTCACATTTTGATAATTCTCACAATATTTAAAACTTTTTCATTATGGTATCTGTTATGGTGATCTGTTTATTTTTTAATTTTTATTTACTTTTTTTTTGAAACAGAGTCTAACTCTGTTGCCTGGGCTAGAGCGCTGTGGCATCAGCCTAGCTCACAGCAACCTCAAACTCTGGGACTCAAACTATTCTCTTGTCTCAGCCTCCCAAGTAGGTGGGACTACAGGTGCACGCCACCATGCCTGGCTAATTTTTTCTATTTTTGGTAGAGATGGGGTCTCACTCTTGCTCAGGCTGGTCTTGAACTCCTGAGCTCAACCAATCCTTCAGCCTCAGCCTCCCAGAGTGCTAGGATCAAAGGCGTGAGCCGCTGTGCCAGGCCATGTTATGGTGATCTGTTATCAGTGATCTTTGATGTTACTATTTTAATTGCAGATGTGTTGGGAATAGCAAGATAACTAGAATTAGAATTGGAGCCTGAAGAAGTCACTGAATTGCTGCAATCTCATGATAAAACTTGAACAAACGAGGAGTTTCTTCTTGTGGATGAGCAAAGAAAGTGGTTTCTTGAGATGGAATCTACTCCTGGTAAAGATGCTATGAACATTGTTGAAATGACGACAAAGGATTTAAAATACTATATTACATAAACTTAGTTGATGAAGCAGCGGCAGGATTTGAGAGGATTGACTCTAATTTTGAAAGAAGTTCAAATGCTGAAGTTCGAAGATAAAATGCTATCAAAATAGCATCATGTCCTATAGAGAAATCTTTCATGAAAGGAAGAGTCAATTGCTGCGGCAAACTTCATTGTTGTCTTATTTTAAGAAATTGCCATGAGCCTCCACCAGGAAAATGATTATGACCCACTGAAGGCTCAGATAATTGTTAGCATCTTTTAGCAGTTAAGTATTTTTTAAATTAAAGTATGAACATTGTTTTCAGAAATAATGCTATTAATATTTCACATTTAATGGACTACCGTGTAGTGTAAACATAACTTTTATATGCACTGGGAAACTGAAAAAAAGTGTGGCTCACTTTATTGTGATATTCACTTTATTGTGGAGGTCTGGAACAAGCCCTGCCATATCTACGAGGCATGCCTGCAGAAGAATAACTACATAGATTGTGTGATAAAATGCAGTCATGTACTGAAATCTGTGCAGCTGTGAAAATGAAGGACCTAAAGCTACATGTTTCACTATGGATGAAGCTTACAAACAATATAATACTGAGTGGAAAAGAATAAGTTGTACAATATATGGGGCATAATAATCTTTATTAAAAGTTTAAGAATAAAAAGACAGCATTATATTTTGTTTGTGAATATATTACGTAATTAAAGATATAATCCGTTATAAAACCTTTCATGGGAATGCTACACAACAATTTCCCTTTACAGATAGAATAAAGGGAATGTGATTGGCAAGGGGTACACAGGAGGCTTTTGCCATATTTATAGTATTTCTTTAAAAAAAGATTTTATCTCATGGTGGCAAAATGTTGAGATTTGTTAAAACAGTGCTAGGCATGGAAATCTTCATTATATTATCCTACACTTTTGTATAAGTTTGAAATATTTTATCTAAAAAGTTTAAATTTTAAGATATTTTCTTTAAAAATCAAGAAAGAAATCACCAAAATGTTTGATTTCCTCAAAATCACCTAAATGCCAATCAATAGGGAACTAGTTGAGCAAATGTTACTATATATGTAAATATTAAAAAGATGCTTCATATTTATATAATATGGAAAGATATATAAATATTTTGTTAAACAGAAAAGTTATATAATATTACATACAGTATAATTTCATATGTACACAATATACATAAGTGTCAGAAACGTTAAATAAAAAATTTTAATGGTTGTTGTCTCTAGTTATATCTACATTATAGATGTTCTTTGCTATTCTACATTTTTAATGATCATGTGTATTTATATAAAAATAATAAAACTATTGAAGTAGACCTTCAGAATTGACCTATCTTGGAAATGTAAATTAAAAAGAAAAAGAAGGCTGACATGGTGGCTCACACCCGTAGCTCTAGTACTTTGGGAGGCTGAGGCAGGATGATTGCTTGAGGCCAGGAGTTCAAGACCAGCCCAGGCAACACAGTGAGACCCTATCTCTACAAAAAAAAAAAAAAAGAAAGAAAGAAAGAAAAAGAAAAATTAGAAAGGTGTGGTGGTGTGTGCCTGAAGTCCTAGCTACTCAGAAGGCTGAAGCAGGAGGATTTCTTGAGCCCAGGAGTTGGCAGCTGCAGTGAGCTGTGCCATTGCACTGTAGGTGGGCAACAGAGCAAGACCCAGTCTCAAGGGGAAAAAAGGAAATACCAATTTTCACTTTTTTTCCAATTTACAGTTATGTAACACATAAGGTTTCAATGCTGGGTCACATATACAATGTTAGTTCCATAAGACTGTAGTGAGTGGGGCTGAAAAACTCCTATTGCCCAGTGAAATCATAGCCATAATGCACTACTCACTTGTTTGTGGTGATGCTGGCTGTGGTGATTACTGCGCTGCCAGTCATACAAAAGTGTAACACACACAATTATGTGTAGTACATGATACTTGATAATGATAATAAATGACTGTTACTGGTTTATATATTTACTACATTATACTTTTTATTATTATTTTAAGTGTACTCCTTCTACTTATTAAGAAAAATTAAGTATAAAACTCAGGCAGGCCCTTCAGGAGGTATCCAGAAGAAGGCATTGTTATCGTATGAGATGACAGCTCCATGCGTGTTATTGCCCCTGAAGACCTTCCAGTGGGACAAGATGTGGAGGTGGAAGAGACATTGGTACTGATGACCGTGATCCTGTGCTCGCCTACACTAATGAGTATGCTTGTGTCTCAGTTTTTCACAGAAAAGTTTAAAAAGAAAAAAAAAAATTATTAATAGAAAAAAGCTTATAGAATAAGGACATAAAGAAAGAAAATATTTTTATACAGATATACAATGTGTTTGTGTTTTAAGTGAAGTGTTACTATAAAAGATTTAAAAAATTTAAAGGCTGATAAAGTAAAAAGTTACAGTAAGCTAAGCTTAAATTATTGAAGAAAGAAATCTTTAAAAATAAATGTAGGCTGGGCGTGGTGGCTCACGCCTGTAATCCTAGCACTCTGGGAGGCCGAGGCGGGCGGATTGCTCAAGGTCAGGAGTTCGAAACCAGCCTGAGCAAGAGCGAGACCACATCTCTACTATAAATAGAAAGAAATTAATTGGCCAACTAAAAATATATAGAAAAAATTAGCCGGGCACGGAGGCGCATGCCTGTATTCCCAGCTACTCAGGAGGCTGAGGCAGAAGGATCGCTTGAGCCCAGGAGTTTGAGGTTGCTATGAGCTAGGCTGACGCCACGGCACTCACTGTAGCCGGGGCAGCAGAGTGAGACTCTGTCTCAAAAAAAATAAAAAATAAAAAAAATAATAAATGTAACATAGCCCCAGTATGCAGTGTCTACAGAGTCGACACCAGTGTACAGTAATGTCCTAGGCTTTCACATTCACTCACCACTCTGTCACTGACTCACCCAGAGCAGCTTCCAGTCCTTCAAGCTCCATGCATGGTAAGAATTCATACAGGTGTACTATTATTTATCTTTTATAATGTATTTTTACTGTACCTTTTCTATGTTTAGATACACAAATACTTTCCATTGTGTTACAATTGCCTACAGTATTCAGTATAGTGACATGCTGCACAGGTTTGTAGCCTAGGAGCAATAGGCTACACCATACAGCCTAGGTGTGTAGTAGGCCACCTGGGTTTGTGTAAGCATGCTCCATGAAGTTTGCACAATTACAAAAGCACATTTCTCAGAATATATCCCATCATTCAGTCACACATGCCTGTATAATCTTGAGTGCTGGCAAGGCTGTGGTTAAGTGTTATCCTCAATCACTGATGTCAGCCATGTGAATCAGCATTATATCTTCGGAAAAGTAATTTGGGAATATGTAGCAAGAGCACATTTACCACAGTAGTAAATTTATCTCAAGGAAATAACCAAAGATGCACACAGGAATGTACATGCAAGGATGCTTTTATTAGAGCATTACTCAGAGCACTAAGGAATTGGAAACAACCTAGATGTCCAACATTAGGGGATGGCTCAATAAATGACAGTACCTGCAATAGAACACTAAGCATATATTTAAGGAACACTTAGTAAGGTGGAAACATGTCCACAAATAAAAGCGAAATATAGGATATACTTCAAATTTTGTCTTTTACATGTATTTTAAAATGCTTGGAAGAAACACACTGAAGTTTACCAGTGTTGATCTTTGAGAGGTTAGATGATCCATGATTTTTACTTTTTAATCTATTTCTATATTTTCTAAATTGCATAAAAAACATAAATTTTATGATCTGGAAAAGCTATTTTTAAACAAAATAACCTTCATCTCTGCACCCTTCTTGTCTCCCTCTCCAGTCCAGTTGGCACCAGGTCACGGAGCACACAGAGATCCCTGGCTTATAGTCCACTGCGGTAACTACAAACCACCATTATAAATTGCCCCCTTGTCCAGACTCTTTTTGAAAATGTAAGCAGGGTTATAGGGCTGTGAGGCCACACACAAGAAGAGCTTGTGAGGAACAGCGTTCTATTCCCCAATCTTGCCCAAGTGTATAAATATTCCTTATTATCCACCGTCCTCAGTTTATCGGCCATGGCATCGTCCTGAACTGGTTTGTGACATGAGTTGATAGCATTTGTTACCCCAGGGGAAGGGTTAAGCTATGAGAAAAGAGGAGTGGATTAAACAAAGAAGAAAAACTATCAATATGTCATAAAATATACATGCTATTTCTAATTTATTCCTGTCCATTTGAGGCAACATAGCTAATGTGTTACCGACATTTCTGGTAATACAGTATCATTGTTGCCTTTAATAATGTGTTAGTGTCTGTAACTCTCATTTGGACTTGGTGAATTACTGTTTTATTTAATGAAAAAAAGATAAATTGTACTTGATTTGTACTTATTAATTTCTGTGAATTTGGTATATGACACTTGTGAAAGCTTGGCCGCATAATTTTCCCTTTCTTTAATTTACAGCCAGAGAACTGTTTAAATGTAATTTTAAATGATGCATAAAATGCTTCCTGACATATTTGTTTTCTGAATTTCCAACATGCATATTTGCCATTTCTATATGATGAACAAACGCTGTCTCAAATTGTGGAGAAAGAAAAATGTTACCTGTTTAGGATTCCTTTATTAAATCTTAGCTCTTGTATTTTGGTGGCAGCAGGCTGAGTTTCCTGGAGGTTGATAAGTTTAGTTGCAATTGCGATCTAGTTCATGCTAACTCAATTTGATAGGTAAGGCTCTGCAGGTGTAGCAATCATCAATTTGGTGCAAAACCTCAGAACAAAGTCTAAAAATAGATACCACTTTGATAGCATTTTGGAGGATAGAAGTTAAATAATAGGTGAAATACACTGCTTAAAGAAAATTATTGCTCTGATGATTTCCTAAGTATAAAATAAAACAGATATTTTCCTTCATATTTCATTTCTTTAAAATGATTCTATTTCTCCTGTATTATGACCCTATTAATTCATAATGCCTTTGAAAAACTATATATCTGTTATTCAAATAAGTTGTTCTGAAATTTCAATTTTTTGATCTTTAAATAAACACGCGCTTTATAGGGTGCTTTTTTTTTCAGAATAAGAGTCAGCTATTTATTTTGCTCCATTTTTAATCAGAACACATTGAAGGAAAATAATCACTAACTCTTTATGAGCAATCCGTGAATAAAGAATGGAGAGGCTCGAGGTGCTGCTCTTCTCCTGACTTCTGTCACTAAAACAGATGTTCTCTGTAACCTTGACCAAACAACTCCATCCTCTGATCAGAAGGAGCAGACTTGTTTGTGGATTTATGATAGTTGTCTGCGCCTGAGCTTAGAAGACTGTCTAGGACCATAGGCTCTTGCAGACTTGTGTTTGTGCTAAAATTTGGCTTGTAATGCTGATTTTAACTTGTTTTATATACTTCACCCAAACACGATTTTACTTCTTTTTTTTTTCTAAAAAGATTTTCTTATTAATTGGGTATTTCCAATGTATTCATCACAATTAAGAGTAGCGATAGCTTTAAATATATGATAGACTTGCTGATGTCAGCTGCTGAAAACTAATGCTGCTGCTATCAGCTGACAGGACACTAATTACTAGTTATGTGGCTGTTGCCTGCTTAAGGAGCTATTCAGTGAGTTATGATTTAGGAAGGCTGGAGAGCACAGGGCTGATTTGTGAAGAGACGTCTAATATGAAAATACCACAGAAGTTCTCAGATTGATCCTCAGGACAGAGATCTGTCTAATTAGGAAGAGTCTATTTTAATATTGGACCACAAAAAAGCCCAGCTGGAACAGAAGAATTTATAGGAAGACACAGAGCCATCACTAGTCGGCTGATAGCAAATGCAACCTAAGCATGTTTCTCGGCGTCGAATCAATAGCGGCTATAGGACAATCACTCCCTCGCAGACAACCTATCTCGTCACATCCGGAAGGAGGGTCTTCACAGGTGATCGTGTGGGGGGTCTCAACACCACTTCTCTTGAGTCGAGGCCTGCCTAGAGGCTAGACACTTAGTAAATTGTCACGGAGGGGACAGCAGAACTGGCAATGTTCTGTCCCGAGGCGATGAAGGAAGGGGTCCTGGGTTCTGAGTTCCAGGTGAGACACGACAACAGCAAGAGCAGGAACTTTCAGTCGGGCTGAAGAATTAGATTGTCACGTTCTGTGATTATCCCCTAACGCTCGTGAGGATAAGAACCTGTTGCTAAACTTATATTCTAGGTATGATCAATAATGACTAACCTAGAGAAATCTTTGAAGGAAAAAAAAAAAAAGACAAAAAAATCTATAGGTTTTCTCTGAGGTTAAAAAAAATCTGGTTGCTTATTTGCCAAATATGAGAAGACAGGAAACCTTCTGAGCTCTCTGTCTCTGTGGAGTTAAGGCTGCGTCTACACAATCGCATAGAAACACTTTCGTGGGAGTGAAACCAGGCCCATAGGTGAGGGCATCGGGCTTTATACCTGTGTTGGTTGGTTTCCTTCTTTTCTCCCTTTGGTGGTTGTGTTGCCAGTCGGTATGTGGAGAGTTTCACAGACCAGCCTGCCTGGCAGGCTGTTAATGAGTCATGCCGCTCCCTGCCTTGACGTTGGCACGATCTCAATCTCTAGGAAGAGAGAGCGAACAGAAGAGAAAAAGGTGTTTTGAAAACACTTGCTTATGTGCTATATGTTTTATCATGGCTGATCTAGCTGCAGGATAGGTAATAGGATGACAAATCATCAGAGGTATTCCAGAAACATCAACAAATTTATTCCATGTGTATTTTTGAGTCTCTGTTAGGGTATGAAGCCCTGACCTAGGCCACAGGGGTGACATGGAAACAGGATGGCCACGAGGCCGGAGAGAACAGGTGAGTATTTAGCGTCTGCCCTGACGACTGAGCAGCTATGTGACCATGAGCCAGTGACACATCCCTTTGCACTTCAGATTTCTCGTATATGAAATGGCTCCTCATATACCGTGGCTGTGCTGAGGATCCAAGATGATTGTATCTGTAACGATTCTAGCACAACGCCAGGCACAACAGGCATCCTGCAACCACCACTTGCCTTTTCTCCTGTCTTATTTTGGGTTCCAACCCCAGCAGACCCAGAGACAAGGATTCTAAGACAAGATGCAAGGGACGCCGCATGGGAGGGGGGAGCAAAACAGACACTGGGAAGCAGCCAGTAAGAGTCTGTAATTAAGCCAGACAGCAGCGTGGGCACTGGAACTTAGTCCTTCAGGGAAATGGGGCAACACAGAGCCTCAGAACAATCCCACCTGAGGGAGCAGAGTACTGGGGTATTTATACACCTATTCCCAAAAATCACAGGTTGAAGGCGACTGGGAGGGGAGTAGATGAGTTGCCAGGGAATGTCAGGCTGCTGTGTGGTTTCTCCTTCCGCTGTTCTGGGGTGGGGAAAGCCCTGGGCACAGAGATGCAGATTGGAAGTCAGCGGAAGCTCACCAAAATGTCCCAGGGGCAGGGACAGGGCAGTGACAGGCACAGTGAGGAATACCAAGGCATCCAAAGCACGGTAGTTTCCATCAAGAAGCCACCACTCCAGAAGGAAGATAAGGCAGTTGAAGCTTCAAAGGGAAAGGTTTGTGATGCTAAGATGTCTGCAGTTTT
Source organism: Lepilemur ruficaudatus (assembly GCA_963574885.1). NCBI lineage: Eukaryota > Metazoa > Chordata > Mammalia > Primates > Lepilemuridae > Lepilemur > Lepilemur ruficaudatus. Next base: position 10,146 of record CAUYRT010000375.1, read on the forward strand.
GAGGAGCGATCAGCACCTGGATCTCTCCAGCCTCTGGTTGTCGGCCCTGCTGCTGATCTGTCAGCATCTGGAGAGTGAATTCAGAGGAGCTGTTTGTCTCATGTTAACCAAAACCCACAGAATCTGAGCAAAAACCCAGAATATCTACGTGTTGATTTGCATTCTCCCTCTGCAGGCTGAGCTTCATGAGCAATAAATTGTAATATTAAAGTGGATTTATAAGTGGAGATTCAGAAAAATGGATGCTATTATGAATTACTACTCTCTTGACTTAGCTTGAGGAACTCTTCTCCACTGAAGGGATGGCCTTGCCAGTAGGGTTGTTTAGAGGGAAACGCTTTGTCCCCAAATTGCTATCTGGCACTGCCAAGAGTGGTTGCTGGCTCTCCTATCCAGAGATACAGGGTATGCAGTGGTTAAGAGTGAAGTGTCTGGAGTCGGGATGCCCCTGGTTCAAATCTCATCCCACCATGGCCCTAGCTGTGTGATCTCTCTGTGCCTCAGGTCTCTTATCCATAATGGTACCTATTTTATAGAGTAGTTGTGAGAACTAAATGCAATATACAAAAATATATGCAGGCTTATGCCTGTAATCTCAGCACTTTGGGAGGCTGAGGCAGGAAGCTTGCTTGAGGCCAGGAGTTCGAGACCAGACTGAGCAACATAGTGAGACCCTGTCTCTAAAAACAATTTAAAAATTAGCCAAGTGTGGTAGCTTTTGCTTGTAGTCCCCACTACTTGGGAGGCAGAGGCGGGAGGATTGCTTGAGCCCAGGAGTTAGAGGCTGTAGTGAGCTATGATCAGGACATTGTATTCTAGCCTAGGTGACAGAGTGAGACCCTGTCTCTAAAAAAAAAAAAAAGTCCAGAAACAGAATAGTATAGTAGTATTTGGCACGTAGTTGAGTATTAGTTATCATTATAGCTGCTCTTAAGTCGGCACAGTCATCCCTTAGGTTTGGTAATAGCTTTCAGCAAATTTTACACTGTTCTTGGAACCAGTTTGACTCATTAAGGGGTATTTGCAAATCTGTAATACTATACAACATAGTGCCTACAGCTTACAATACTATATTATGTACTGAAAATATACTAAGAGGGTAGATCTTATGATAAATGTTCTTACCAAACTAAACCAAACAATAACAACAGGAGAAATAATAATAACAATAAAGGGGGTGGGAAGAAACTTTAAGGGGTGATGGATACGATCATGGCCTTGATGGTAGCAATAGTTTCATGGGCGTACACTTGTTCCCAAACTCATCTGAATGTGTACACTAAATATATACTGATCTTTACATATACTTCAATAAAGTGGTTTAAGTGGGGCAGGTGTCTTTGCTTATTATGATCTTAAGAGGTCTTTCACTGTGTGTTGGGGAAGGGGGATGCCGCATTTCTCCTTCCATTGTCCTGACTATACACATAAATACAGAAACAACTCAATTGCAGAACAACTTGAGCAGGGCTCAGGAGGCTGTCACAGAGTGCCAGGAGGTTCAGAGGCCAGAGGGCTCCCTGAAGCACGGAGCAGGCACGCTGCAACTGCATTTGACTGGTGGCTGCGCAGGCAGCACGCCTAGAGTTTCATGTTAGGAGGGTGTTTTCAAATGTTGCACAATCGAGAACATCTTTAAGCACCAGGCCCTTGAGTGCACTCTGGGATTCTGCCAAGTAGATCTCTCTTACAACTTGGGGGCAAAGCAATAAATCAAAGCCACTGTCATATTTAGCCCTGATGAGTAAAGTGTAGTCCTTGATGGAACCAGAGATCCCAACCCACCCAGGAGGACGCTAAGACTTCTTGAAAAGTGAACGAAGCGCATCAATACAGCATGTATATACATTGAACACATCGACGAGTCAGAAGACCTAGAAAACTTAACAGCTGCAAGTGTGTTGGTAAGGATGTTGGACTTAAGGACCCCACACTGTCCAGGAGAATGAAAGGATTCCTGGAAATTCCTTGAAAAGTGAATTAAAAGTATCACTACAGAAATAGACCTTGAGAGAACTGTAAGGAAATGTATCAGCAGTGAGTGGACAGAAAAGATACCGGGGTGAGAAGCCCAAGTCCTGTTCTCAAATGGGTCACTAATTGGCTATGAGACTTTACGAAGGTTGTTCAGCCTCTCTGGACTGATGGAGTCCTTCCCTGTCAAATGAAAGGTTTGACTAGTTGTTTTGTATGATACACCCCAAGTCTGACACTACTCTGTGACTCTAAACATTCAGGTAGATAGAAGAGCTGTTTCGGTTGGAAAACAAAAATTTCAGTGTTCTTTAAAACTTTCCCCCTATCAATCCACAGTCCCTGGCAAGAAATCTTCGTGAACTAAAATGAAGCCAGTTAACATTCCTTACAACTGCTCTGTCATAAATCATCGTTAACTCAGAGGAGGCAGATGGGGCGGGTAGCTATGAGACATATTCTTGGAGTTGGCTTTGTTCCTATCCCACAAATTTGATTTTATAAAACTGGAACCCCATTTCCATTCTTCAGAAGCACAGGGTACTGCAGACTCTCCGGGAGTACACAGACAGAGAGGGTGCTGATAGGTCAACCCGGTGAGGACGGAGCACCATCCACTGGGGCGGCGCACCGTGCAGTTACTGGCGACTTGAGAAGAGCAACCTTGGTGCAGTGCTGGCAGGAGGCCTGATCAGAGTGGGCTTGGGGGAGACTGGGAGAAGGGAAATGGCAAACAGTGGGAGTAGACAGTTCTTTTCCTAAATTTTGCCATAAAGGGAACGAGATAAATGGGGTACAGTGGAGTCAAGTGAATATTTTTTTTTCAACTGGGAGAGTAACAACATACTTGTGGACTAAGAATGATCCAGTAGAGAGGGGGACAACTGACCCCGTAGGTACAGCTGAAATTTAACTAGTTGTTTTGATTTAGCCCGGCCAGTTCAAGGCAGAGAGGGGCAAAGGAGTCAAGTGTGTATGCAAGGGATGGTCACACAGATAGACCATGGAATTTAAACTGGGTAGGGAGGAGAGGGTGCCACGCGGGTGGAGCGGTGAGAAGGAGATAGACTTGTTGGATTAAAGCCCTGGTGGTGTCCAAGGATTGTTTGCGTTGGAGTACCAGAGGGCACGAGCTGGAGAGGTAATTAATAGGTGGCGGTAAGAGAATAAGATGTCTGAAATTAAGATTTGGAGGTGTTGAAATTATTAATAATTAAAAGATCAAAGGTATGGCCATAGCAGTGAGTAGCAGAGACTGAGGGGAGGACACCGCCATTGGAGAAATGAGATTAAGGAACTGACAGGCCAGGGCATTGACAAGAATATCTGGTTATTGAAATCCCACGAATAATAATTGGACTGATTTTGAAGAAAGTAATAAAGAATTGGTTGCTAAAATCTTCAGCGAGTGAAAGGTAGAGGCTGAGGGGTCAGATACCTGAAACTAGGGGTGGTAGCATCTGTTTAGGGAGATTTAAAGCTGAGTATTTTAAGGAAGAACAGGAAGACGGAAGCACTGGCTTGAAGCAACAGTGTGGAACATGGAGAACACCTATTCCACCTCTGACTCCACAGTATGGAGGATGGGTAGCTACCAGACCACCTGCAAGGGCTGCAGGGGAAGACACATTCTCAGGCAGAGGCAGATGACACCAGAGAAAAGTCAAGGAATGTTGTTGGAAGAGGCTGAGAATATAGGGCAGATGCTGGCAAGCTATAGCCTATGGGTGGTTGGACATGGTGGCTCACACCTGTAATCCTAGCACCTCGGAGGCCAAGGCTGGAGGATTGCTTGAGCTGAAGAGTTGGAGACCTGCCTGAGCAAGAGCGAGACCCCATCTCTACCCAAAATAGAAAAATTAGCTGGGTATGGTGGCACACGTGCTTATAGTCCCAGCTACTTGGGAGGCTGAGATAGGAGGATCACTTGAGCCCAAAAGTTTGAGGTTGCAGTAAGCTATGATGATACCACTGCACTCTAGCCGGGGCAACAGAGTCAGACTCTGTCTCAAAAAAAATAAAAAATAAAGTATAGTTTATGGGCCACCTGTTTTTGTAAATAAAGTTTTTTTAGGGGCCACAGCAGTGCCCATTGATTTATGCATTATCTGTGGCTGCTTTTGTGCTACGATGGCAGAGTTGAGTAGTTGCAACACAGATCATATGGCCTGCATATGGCTTAAATCATTTACTATCTGGTCCTTTACAGAAAAAGTTTGCCAACCCCTGGTGGAGTGATTTTATTGATGAGTATTGACCTTGAGTTTCAGAGACCACAGTGAAAGGGTTTCAGGAGACAGGGAGGAGTGAGAGGTGGCGGTCATATAAAGCAACATGAGACATTGCAGATGAGAGTCTGGCAGTGGGAGGCAATTTGGGAGTCTTGAGCTTCTTGTGGGACTGACATAAGCAGTGATAAAGGGTATGATGGCCTTGAACCTGATGGTCCCAAGGCAGGCAGTGGTGGAGAAGCTGTGAACAGGAAGGCAGGAGTCCTTCCAGGAGCTAGATGAGGTTGGAGGCTGGCATGCGAGTCCTGCAGAGGTGTGGAGTTGAGCAAGCTGGGCCCTCTCCTGACCCTACTGCTGCTCACTGCAGAGTGGTGGGCTCAACCTGAATGCATGCTCTTGCTCTTTACTTGTGCCAACAGGTCTCCAGGCCAACGGAGGGGCCTGATGATCTTTGATTAGAACACGTCATTACAGAATGTGGTGTGAGTTAGCCTTGCATTCATTTCTCTTCCTAGATTGGGCATTGCTTATTAGATTCTCCTAGTACAAATTTACTCATTCCAATTTAATATTGATGCTTCATTAAACTGGAGGACCTTCAGCCTGACCTTCAGTAAGATTATCTTTATTCTGCTTTATGACAAATGGTGCTAAACACACCATCCATGGGCAATAACTTTAAAGAATTAAGTGAAATATTCAAAGGCAGATGACTCACACTAGTGCAGTTTATTTCAGTTTTAAAATATTTTGCCTGTATACCCAAAGACTAGTGATTCAACTTGGACCCTTGCACAAGTGGTTAGACCTGAGAAGACAGTGTGGCACACAAAAATGTCTTTCTTTCTTCTTTTAATGACAAAGGGATTGAATAAAAGGGCTTTCAAACAATAGCAAATTAGTACTGAAGCTGTATCTCTGCAAACATTTCCCAGCATAGGTCATATCTTGCTCAAAGGTCCTAAACTTGGGGATTGCCACGTTGACCAGGCAGCACTGTTCCCTGATGCCTGAACCCCCTTCAGGGACTAGCTTATTGTTTTTGCTTCCCTATGAATTCCTTCTAATGCAGTGAGCTCTTTCAGGGCTGCCTCTACCTCATGCCCAGAAGAATCATGGAATAGAGCTGATTTGTTGGTATGGGCTTGCTATCCCATGTGATGTACTTTCAATGTTTGTACCCTCCAAATCTCATGTTGAAATTTGATCCCCAGTGTTGGAGGAGGGGGCCATTGGGAAGCGTTTGGGTCATGGGGGGTGGGTCCCTCATGAATAGCTTGGTGCCAACCTTGAGATAATGAGTGCTCACTCTATTATTTAATAGTTCCTGGGAGAACTGATTGTTAAAAGGAGCCTGGTACCTCCCTCCTGCTCTGGTGCTTTCTTCCTCTTGCCAAGTGGTTCCTCCTCCCGCTTTACCTTCTGCCATGATTGGAAGCTTCCTGAGGTCCCTACCAGAAGCAAGTGCCAGCGCCATACTTCCTGTACAGCCTGCAGAACTGTGAGACAAATAAATCTCTTTCTTTATAAATTACCCAGCCCCAGATATTCCTTTATAGCAACACAAATAGACTAGGACACAATGTTATGTATTTATTTGGATAATTTCATTTAAGCCATCTAGAAGATTTTGTTGGATAATAATCAGTTATTTTTCATCTGGTCATTTATCCATTAGACATTTACAAACTGCCAGGCATGGTGGCATGTGCCTATAGTCCCAGCTACTTGGGAAGCTGAGGTAGGAGGATTGCTTCAGCCCAGGAGTTTGAGTTCAGCCTGGGAAACATAGCAGGACTCTGTCTCTTAAAAAAAACAAAAACCCATTTATTAAGCAACTACTTTCTATGTTCCAGAACAGCGCTCAGCAAAGAGGATATCAAGTTAAATAAGACATGGATGGCTGAGCATGCTGGCTCACACCTGTAATCCTAGCATGTTGGGAGGCCGAAGTAGGAGGATTGCTTGAAGCCAGGAGCTCGAGACCATCCTGAGCAAGAGGGAGATCCCCCCACCCCAATCTCTACAAAAAACAGAAAAATTAGCCAGGTGTGGTGGAATGTGCCTGCAGTCCAGCTCTGCCTGCAGGAGGCTGAAGCAGGAGGATCACCTGAGCCTAGGAGTTTAAGGTTGCAGTGAGCTATAATGATGCCACTGCACTCTAGCCCAGGCAACAGAGCAAGACCCTATCTTAAAAAAAGAAAAAAAAAAGACATGGTCTCTGTCCTTGTTTTCAAAAAAAGGGGTGAGGGCAACATGGGAAGTGATTCTGGAAATCAAGAGGCTTACTGATGATTTCAGACAAGGTTCTAGAAAAGATTATTAAGCAGATGTTTTGAGAGCACATAGACAAGAGAGTAGTGATTATTGGGAGTCAGTGTGAGTCCACGAGGGAAAAGCATTGAGCCTAACATAATTTTCTCTTTTGATAAGGTTACTAGACTAGTGGATCAAGGAAATAATATAAGTCAGGTGGCTTAAGTAGCATTTGCGAGTATTTCACATTATCCTTGTGGACTTACAGGAAGATGAATAATAAAATAGTGGGTGGATTCTCAGCTATTTAATTCTTTCTTTTTCTTTTTCTTTCATTCAACAAATGTTTATAGTGTTGAATAAACAGTGCATAAGGCACTCTGTTAAGTGATGGGGCTGAATATATGATCTCTGTCTTCATGGAACTGACTATCTGTGGCAGGAATGAGACAAGTACTATGCAAAACACACACAATGAACTGGGTGATCCATGGGGGAATCACCGAGAATATTGATTAGTGGATTAGCATAAGCCCAAAAGGAAGCTTCTAGTGGTTTGGGTGGCAGACTTGGCTCTGGACTTTCCCATAGCTTTATCAGGAAGTTGGATGGTATAGAAACTATTATAATATTTTGGGGGAGAATTAATTTACACTCATATATTAAATAACATGCAAAGTCATTCTCAAATAGATTAAAAATGCTAAATAATTCACAATTATATAAAAGTCTGGTAGCAAATAGAATGAAATATTTGCAGATTTATTGAGGAATGATAATATTCTCAGCTATAAAGAAACATAAGCAATCCAAACAGAAAAGACTGACAAATGACAGGCTGGAATAAGTAAAATTTTAAAATATCCACACAATACAAAATAACATCACTAACGTTAAAAGGGGAAAAAAAATTAGGCTGTGAAAAGGATTCATCAAACATGACAGAATAATATCTATAATACATGAAAAACTAGGTTCAAATTTATAAGAAAAAACATGATGAGTAGAAACAGTAATTCACAGAAGAGGAAATACACCTGTTTAAAAGACACAGTCACAGGAAGAACAGTTCACACTTAGCAGAGCAGTAAGAGCCTCAGGGAGTCTCTGGGATCATGATCTGATGGAGGATCTGTCTGCAGAAGGGACAGAGGGCTCTTCCCAGAGAATTCCACCCAACAGAAGAGATGATCGCCTCCCCAGGACACCTTCCTGGCATCTATACCCGCCTCCACAATCAGGTGCTTCTGTTTTGTGCTCCCATGTTATCTTTCGTATATTTCTCTCATTGTGCTTATTGCTTTGTATTCGAATTATGTCTTTATGTGCCAGTCTCCCCACCAGACTGGAAGCCTCTTCAGTGGCAGAATCATGGCATGGATCTTTGTATTCCCAGAACCTCGTGCCTGATGGGGTCCAACACTGTGAGTCACGAAGTAAGTGGCATGCACGTTCTTGATTGAGGGCAGTGGTCACAGGAGGCCACGGGGTAACTTGAGCAAAACAAAGAATGAGTAATAGTATAACCCGATCTCCACACCTCTATGGTGTGAGTCTAAGAGCAGGTCTCGGAGCTCCTGAAGTAAGGAAAACACTGCCCTTCTCCAGATGTCTGCTCATCATTAGGAAGAATGAAGGGTGGCACCAGGGCTTTGCAGGCTGTTGGCAAGACTCACTCTTCCCTCCCTCACCTCCAAACACTGGCGGTGCTGTCATGGCCTTTATTCCTGTTTACATCAAACATCATGAGAAGCTCGGGGTGCCCTGGACATCGTTCACGTTCTGGAGTCTTTTCCACATAGGCAGTGATGCTGCCACTCTGTCTTCCAACTCCAGAACCCATGAAGAGAATCTCTGTCCTTATGGTCTGCAGTTGAGGTCAGCTACTGGGGAGAATGGCAAGATACCAGGGCGCAGGAGAGAGTGAACTCAGGAGTGTGCATGCTCCTGATGGCCTCCTGGCGGGGTTGCCTGCATCCTTCCTCCCAAGGCCACAGCCCCTGTCAGGCAGCCCTCTCCCTCCCTCAAGGTATTCTCTGGGTCCCTGTAACCTCTCTCCTCTTGCCCTTTGGGTGGCAACAGCTCCTGTTTGTTGCTAGCCCCCAGGAGCTACATCGTCCTCTGTTGGTTTCCTTAACTTCTGCCCGTATTTGCAAATAATCCCTTTATTAAACTCTTCTCAGTTACCCAGTTTGAGTGTGTCATCTACTTCCTGCTGGGATTTTGATTTATACATTGCTAAATAGTTAGTTGTTGAATGAATGAATGAACGACACTGACCCTCTAAGAAAATCGAGATCACCAGGAAGCACTCTTTGCAGCAAAGCTGATGGCTGTAGGGATGGTGGGAATTTTCCCTCCTTTGGCAATCTGATTCTGGAAGCACAGAAGGGAGGAGCAGGTACCTGTCAGACAAGGCAGAGGAGGACACGAGGACCCAGGCCCTGAGGCATGGAGCTGATCTGAAAACAGCCATCAACGGGAGACACCGCAAAGATGTTGTGTTGTGACCATTCACAGGAACCAATGAGAATTTTGGGAGGCCCAGGCTTGAAAGAGCAGAGTGGTATGTAAGGCCGTTGGGCCAGAGAAATAGCGCCTTCCCTCTCACTTCCTCCTACGTGTCCTCTGCCCCGTTCCACTCTTTCCTTGTGGCCTCAATGAGCATGGGTAGCAATAGTGATCAAAGAAATAAAAATGACAGCGGCCTTGATCATATGACATCTGCAAAGTCAGCACAAGTTATTTAACTGTGGTGAAACTAATATTCTCATGGACTTCGGTAACAGTATAAATCAATGTGACTCTTTCAGAAAGCTCCATGGCAATACGTATTGCATTTTAAATAAAACATCATATCTTGTGATCTGATAATTTCATTCCTAAATGAAAATTTCATTCTAAAGAAAGTTCATGCTAAAGAAAGTTTCTAAAGGCGGCTTTCCAATACAGCATTATCTCTAGTGTTGAACAATGCATAATATATAATATTCAATAAAAAGAATAAAACGTCAAAGTATATATACAATGGGCAGTGATATAAAAATAGGTAAACATATAGACCAAATTTGAAGAATAGGCAGGACTGAAGACAGGATCAATAGATTGGAATTTTAAATTATTTTTCCCCAAATCCTTTAATGTTGCTGTACATTTTAACAATTAAATGTAAACAATAAAAAAAAAAAACACTTATAAATTTTTAAATGACACAACACCAGGAAAGATCATGTAACTTCCTTTCCTATAATCCTCCAATCCTCCCATGGTTCCCTTGTGCAATAAAATCCCCATGCAAATCCCCTTCCATAGTCTTTAGGGTTTTACATGTCTGGCCTCTGCCACCTTGTGAATCTCATCTGTTGACTCTCCTTTTCTTGTCCATTATGTTCCAGCCAGGGACTTTATGTCCCTTGAAAACACCAAGCTTATTTCTGTTTTAGAGTCTTTGCTCCCGTTGTTCTCTTGGTCTAGAATGTGTTTCCTCTGGATCTCCATACAGCTGCCTTTACTCATTACTTAAATATCATTTCAGATGTCACTTTTTAGAGAGGCTGTAGTGACATTATTTATTATCTGCCCAACAAACATCTGGAGCCCACTAAGGAAACTCCTGAGGGGCGGGTATTCTTATCACTCCTGTGGAAGCTACGACATGGGCTCATGACTTGAGTGTAGCCAATCATTCCTGACCCCGGACTTCAAATTCCAAGAGAGTGGTGCCAAGGGGCCAGGCAGTTATAGTTTCATGGCAGCTCTGGTGCCATGGAGAGTCCAGTGGAATGTGGGTAACTAAGGTTGGTGGAGGTGATCACAGTGATGACTGCTGAGTGGCAGTGCTTTTAGCAGTGGCTATGGCTAGTTGGTGTTTGGCTAGCGTGCAGACTACCATATGATTTTTATCTTGGTTGTGTTTTGCCTCCCTTGGGTCCTACTGAAGCTGGGCTCTAAAGCCTATGTATCAATGCTATTAAGTACCTGAAACTCTTACAAAAAATGTCTTATCTGTTTAAGTTAAGCAGAGTTGTTTTCTATTGTTTGCAACCAAGAACGCTTATGAAGAACTTCTCTGAAAATATAAGCTAAATCAGCCACTCCCCTATCTTGGTTATTCTATTTTACAGTATTTAGTTTTATTTTCTTCATAATGTGTGCCAATATCTGCTATATACTTCCTATTAGGGTCCTTTCAAAATTTGAATGTTGAAATCCTAATCCCCTGTGTGATGGCATTAGGAGTTTGGGCCTCTGGGAAGTGATTATGTCATGAGGGCAGAACCCTCATGAATGGATTAGTGCCCTTATAGAAGAAGCCCCAGAGAGCTGTCTTACCCCATCTGCCATGTGGAGACACAGCAAATAGAGGGCCATCAACAAACTAGGAAGCAGCCCTCACCAAACACTGAATCTGTTGGCACTTGATCTTGGACTTCCCAGGCTCCAGAACTTTGAGAAATAAATTTGTGTTATTTATAAGATACCCAAGCTATAGTATTTTGTTATAGCAGCCTGAATGAACTAAGACACTATCTAAAATAATTTATTTATATATCTGGTTTTATCTGTTTATTGTGTACTTTCCCACCCCCAAAATTAGTTCCATGAGAACAAGAACTGGGTTTGTATGCCCTGTATCATCTAGAACAGTGCCAGACACATAATTGGCACTGACAAATACTCATTAAATAAATTGAAAAGACAGTAGAATGGATAGCAGAAGTAAGATTCAAAAAGGCCTAAGAACCAAAATTAATACAAAGAAATTTAACAGAATAAATATGAGATATGACTTTATGTTGATCAACCAATCACACAAGTGCAAGATTAAGGATATCTTACCTATCAGGAATTTGAATGTTAAAAATGCAAAACCCATGGGACATGGTAGATCTCGAGCTCAGTAAAACTTAGCTTCTAAAAAGGGTCAAAGCAATCTTACTTTATACTAATAGGAATATATCAGGGATTTCTACTTCTGCCAAGATGAATTAATAAGGACCAGGTTTATGCTTTCTTCTTAAACAAGTAAAAACAGTGGAAAAAATTTATGAAACAACTTTTTCAGATGTTGGATAACAAGCAGCACAGGACAGTGATCACTGATAGAGGAGAAGCAAACAAGCTGATCTTTACAATTGACCAGTATACCTCCTAGATAAAGATTTCAGGCCACAGTACAGGGAGGGGGAACCCAGGCAAGGACTGGCAATCTCCCTGAGTTGAGGAGATGGAGTTGGGAGTTCAAGGAGGTCAAGGTACTAATGTTCATTGGGCAGAGTATCTGAGAGAAGAGAGCTACATAGAGGAAGAATCTCAGAGATCTTCATTGTGTACCCCTTATAAGCTAAATACTGATTGGTTAATGTGTATGAGGTATAGCCCAAGACTAAGAAAAAGACCACTAAAGAAGAGTAAAGGTAACAATTTACAGATATTGCACAGGGCTAGGAATAGTTCCTTTTCCCATAAGCTAGAGTGAAAAAGCCTCATAGTACATGGGGCATTTGGTAGAGTACTCAGAGGATATTGCTTCAATAGTGGAGCAAAATTACCCCTAGACTAAAGGCTTCTCTGATATTGTCAAACAAGCTTAAAATCAAGCCTTGAAAGCATCAAACTGAATTAAGGAACTTAACTATGTTATAGTACAATGCTCAAGAATATTTAAAATAATATAATATCCAGTACCCAACAAGGTAACATTCACAGTCTCTAGCATCTGACGGAAACTTGTTAGATGTATAAAGAAACAAGAAATGACCATGCAACATGAGGGAAAAAAAACAATCGAAATCAGTACAGAAATGACATAGATGATAAAATTCATAGATGAAGACATTAAAACCATTCTTATAACTATATTCCATATGTTCAAAAAGGTAGCTGAAAACATAAGCATGTTAAAGACATGGAAGATATTAAAAAGGGCAGAAATTAAACTTAAAGAGATGAAAAGACAATGTTTGGGATGAAAAATACGTTGGATGGTATAAAAAATGAATTAGACATGGCAGAAGAAAAGATTGGTATCTTAGTTTACTCAGGCTGCTATAACAAAATACCTTAGATTGGGTAATTTATGAACAACAGAAATCTATTGCTCACAGTTCTGGAGGTCGGCAAGTCCAAGTTCAATATGCCAACAGAATTAGTGTCTGGTGAAGGCTTGCTTTCTAATAGATGGCAGCTTCTCACTGTGTCCTTATATAGTAGATGAGATAAGACAGCTCTCTGGGTCCTCTTGTTTAACGGTACTAATTCCATTCATGAGTGCTTCACCCTCATGACCTAATCACCTCTCAAATGCCCACTTGCTAATACCATCATATTGGTGATTAGGTTTCAGCATATGAATTTTGGGGGGACAAAACATTCAGACCATAGCAATTGCTGAACTTGAAGAGGTATTAATAGAATATGTTGAAGGTTAAACTGAGAGAAAAATGATTGAGTAAAAACATAGAATATCAGTGAGCTGTAGGAGAATTTCAAGAGGTCTAATATAAATGTAATTGGAGCCCCTGAGGAAGAGCAAGAGAAGGGGATAGAAAAAAACCTATGAAGAAACAATCACTAAAAATTTTCCAAATTTGCTGAAAACTATAAATTCATAGATGCAAGCCGCTCAGTGAAACAACAGCAATGATAAAATGAAGAAAGACACTTCATACTTAATTTCTTTAAAGCGGCAATAAGGAAAATATTTTAGAATCTGCAACAGTGAAAAGACACATTACATACTGAGGAACAAAGATAAAAATTATTGTAAACTTTTTGTGGGGAAAAAAAATGCAGGCCAGAAGACAGTGGAGCAGCATCTTGTAAGGACAGAAATTAAAAAAAAAAAAAAAAAAAGCTTAACCTGGACTTTTATACATCACAGAAATCTTTTAAAAGCAGAAGCAAAATGAAAACTTTTCAGAGACAGAATAACTGAAAGAATTTATCACCAACACATCTGCATGACATTAAATATTAAGGCAGAAGGAAAAATGACCTCCGATGGAAATTTGAATCTACACAATAGAATAAAAGACACCAGAAATTTAAGTTAATTGAGCAATATAAATGGATTCATTTCTTATTTTTCAAATTTCTTTAAAATGTAATTGACTGTTCAAGGCAAAATAATAACAATCTATTATATAATTATTTTTGACAAAGAAGAAAAAACATACACTGAAGAAAGAACACTCTCTTCAATAAATGGTGTTGAGAAAATTGGATAGCCAAATGCAGAAGAATGAAACTGGATCCCTATCTCTCACCATAACCGAAACTTAAGATGGATTAAAGACTTAAATGTAAGACCTGAAACCATAAAAATTCTAGGAAAAACTTTTCTGGACATTGATCTAGGCAAAGAATTTATGACTAAGACTCTAAAAGCAAATACAGCAACAACAAAAATAATTAAATGGAACTTAATTAAATTAAAAGATTTCTGACAGAAAAGGAAAGAATCAACAGAGTAAATAGACAACCTACAGAATGGGGAAAATATTTTCAAGCTATATATCTGACAAAGGACTAATATCCAGAATCTACAAAGAACTCATACAAATCAGCAAGAAAAAAATGAATAACCCCATCAAGAAGCAGGCAAAAGACACAAGCAGATTTTTTTGAAAAGAAGATAGACAAATGGCCAACAAATATATAGAAATATGCTCAACATCACTAATCATCAGGGAAATGCAAATTAAAACCACAATGATGTACCACCTTAACCCTGTCAGAATGGCCATTATTAAAAAGTCAAAACATAACAGATGTTGCTGTGGATATGGTGAAAAGGAAATGCTTATGCACTGTTAGTGGGAAAGTAAACTAGTACAACCTCTACGGAAAACAGTAGGGAGATTCCACAAAGAACTAAAAGTAGACCTACCATTTGATCCAGCAATCCCACTATTGGGTATCTATCCAAGAAAAAAGAAGTCATTTTATTAAAAAAAAGACATCTGTAACCGAAGGTTTATCACAGCATAATTCATAATTGCAAGGATATGGAATCAACTTAAGTGCCCATCAACCAATGAATGATAAAGAAAATGTGGCATATAATATATACCATGGAGTACTGCTCAGCCATAAAAAGGAATGAAATGTCTTACAGCAACGTGGATGGACCTGGAGACCATTATCCTAAGTGAAGTATCTCAAGAATGGAAAAACATAAACCACATGTTTTCACTTATAAGTGAGAGCTAAATAATGGGTGTATATGGTAATAAAGGGGTATAATGGACATGGAAAACTAAGAAGGGAGGAGAATGGCAGGACATAAGAAATAAAATTCTACGTTCTATCAATGTACAGGAGTGATGGGTACACTAAAAGCCTTCACTTTAGCATGATATAATTCATCCATGTGACAAAAAACACTTGTACCCCCGAAATATATTGAAATAAAAACAAAATAATAATAAAAAGAGTCTCCATGCCTCTAGAATAATACTACAATAAATTCTTGTTAATATAATTCTTACACTTCTCTTGGTTTGCTGTTGATAGCTCAGCTTGGACCATCAGCAAACTGCGTATTATGCTAGTTCCCCCGCCCTGTCTTTGCTCCACTCCAGTGGCCTTTGCTCAGTCTCTCCTGTTTGCCCTACATTTCCTGCCTTTCTGAGGACTTTGCGCGTGCTTTTCCCTCTGCTCAAAGGTGCTCCCTCCCGAGTCTCTGACACCTCTGACTAAGTTAGGTTTTTCCAGTGACATGCTTCCAGAGTGTGCTGCACGTCTCCTTCCTAACACTTATCACGCTTGTAAATACAGTTGACCCTGGAACAACATAGGGGTTAGGGGTACCAACTCCCCACATGGTGGAAAATCTCTGTATAACTTTTGGCTCCCCCCAAACTTAACTGCTAATAGCCTACTGTTGACTGATAAGATCAATAGTCAATTAACACATATTTTGTATGCTATATGTATTATTATACACTATATTCTTAAAGTAAGCTAGAGAAAAGAAAATGGTATTAAGAAAATCATCAGGAAGAGAAAATATATTTACTATTCATTAAGTGGAAGTGGATCATCATAAAGGTCTTTATCCTCTTTGTTTTCAGGTTGAGTAGGTTAAGGAAGAGGAAGAGGAGGAGTTGGTCTTGCTGTGTCAAGGGTAGCAGAGGTGGAAGAAAATCCACTTATAAGTAGACCCTCATAGTTCAAACTCATGGTGTTCAATTGTCACCTGTACTCAATTCTGTCTTCCCTACAGATGATAAGCCATCAGAGAGCAATGGCCCTGTCCGGCTGGCTTACTGCTGAATCACTAGTGTCCAGCCCAGGCATCTCGTGGGCATGCAACAATATGTGCTGAATGAATGAATGAATGAATGGCAAAGCCAGTGGATTCCCACTGGTAGGTGTGAATATGAGATTATAAAATAAATTTTATCAGTCACAGTGTGAGCATTGTTTAATCTGTGCTTTTCCAAGTGGTTGACGACCAATTAGCACCAGCTCTACACAATGCAAAGTGTTGTCACTGAGATTTACTTTTATTATATTGAATCTGGCCTAGCAATTGCTTCTTAGTGATTGTAATAAATTGGGATTGGCATGGTGATGTCACTTTAAATGCTTCTATAAGGTCTTTCTTTGCCTTGTAAGAAAAAAATAGAAGTTTCCTCTTAGAGAGTGGCATAGGATAATGCATTATTTGTTATCACTGTTCAATCAAAAAGTGCATGAAGGAGTCACATAATTCATCTAGACAGCAATCACCATGGAGTTATGCTGGCCTCTTATGTAGGTGATGAAACAGCCAAATTCCCTGACAGTGGTAAATTACTCCTCGTGTCACCGATAGCAA
This sequence comes from Lepilemur ruficaudatus, assembly GCA_963574885.1. Classification (NCBI taxonomy): domain Eukaryota; kingdom Metazoa; phylum Chordata; class Mammalia; order Primates; family Lepilemuridae; genus Lepilemur; species Lepilemur ruficaudatus. The sequence continues at coordinate 26,433 of CAUYRT010000375.1, forward strand.
TGCCAAAAGCAGAGTCAAGGCCGCAAACATGGAGAATGGGGGGCTCTTCAAACTGCACTAGTAAAAATTTGATACATTTTATTGCTTTCTTTTAATCTTGATCATTGAGGTTTTAAAATAAAATTATAGAGATGCTAAGCTTAGCCAATGGGTAGGGTGATTAATTTCCACTCGGCAGTGGTGTCAGCATGGTGGCTTCTGTCCAGGCCAAGCCTGGGCTGGGGCCCTGGTGTCTCCCTATTCTAGCACCATACCCGTGGATCAGCTGGTACCTCAAATCCTAACAAAGGGTGCATAACACATGGGATTTTTTTCCTTTTTCGTTTATAGTCACATAATTCAGCAAATAGATATCCTCTTTTCTCTCACAGTTAAATTATTGAACTGATAGAATAAATCTTTAGTTTTTAAAAGCCTTGTAGTTTGACAGATAAGCTAACACATGAATATGAAATCTGGTGATTAGGAAGTGTTTTGAATGGCCTTGAGAACTGTAGGTAAAACATTAAATTGTACTAACATTCCTGTTTAGTTAAACTTTTTAATGTTTTAAAAAGCCCTTCATAATATTATGGATAAGTAAATTCTTGGGCCTGATTTCAATTTGAGTCAAATTCCAACTAATAATGTTACACCCATAAACCTTCTCCTTAACAGCCCATAACATTAAACTGAAAACAGAATTCTTAAAGCACACTCTTATGCTGTCTACCCATGAAATAAGCATTACAGACGTTCGACAGATGTCTTTAATAGACATTGTTATTAAAAGAATATTACAGAAAATAAATTCAGACCGTGAGTCTACCACAGTTACTAAAGGAATACTTCTGCATGTTCGGATAATCACATCTATACTTAATTGGGAGGAAAAAAAATCTGTGGATATCATAATCTCCTGGTAGTAGTCACCCACTCATTTACCCATCCAGCTCATTATCCCAGATTAGGATTTGTTAGTGCCTTCTCCATAGCGTAAGCCCCAATTTTCAGGAAATTAAAAGTTGGTCAGAAAAAAGAATTCCAGTTAATAAGCATCAGCCTAAGAGCAAAGTCCTTATAAAAATCATGGGGAAAAAAATTCAGCTCTTTTTCGGTTATGAATGCCAAAAAAATAACTTTTGTGGTTTTGGGCACTTTTAAGTTTTATAAATTAAAAATTGGTTAGACTTTAAGCAGAAAAAAGAAAGTTCCACATCCATAATATGGATTAATGCCTCTGGTGTGTTTTGAAGGCAACACAAAGCTAGTAAGAACAGCTAAACTATTTGTTGGGAATTATGCTATTAATATATTGTGAATGAATATTTCAAAAAAACATGACTACCTATGCCAGCATTGAATTTTTGGTTTCTGCCTTCAGGCCTACGATATGAAAAATACTATTCATTATAGTTAATTAGGTAACAACTGAAATTTACATGTCATCTTTCATTCCAGGCTATCAAACAAAGTAAGGGGGAAAGGCCCACTTTTCTGGTCAATGGTCTGTCCTTTTGGTGGCCAGCTCTAGTTATTGGAGGCAAATCAGAGGTAAGTGGCCATTGAGATGGCCCTGATATTGCCATTCCCCATTAATAGATGAACATGAAAGAGAATCTTAACCATGATCATATAGCAAATCAAAGCTGAGTGAGCGTCTTCCCTAGGTGAGGCTATATTTGCAATGAGTTAGGCTGTGGCCTCATCCTCTTTGTTTAGATACCGTGCATTCAGGCGTGTCTGGCAGAATGGGATGGATCAGCATTTATAACTGGAACAGTTCTACCTACATGGAAGGGCAGGGAAGAGTGTGGGCTCTAGATTAGAAAAAACTTGATGGATCCTTGTTCTGCAATTTATTGGCTAAGTGACTTTGGAAGGTTACCTGAGCCTCAATTTACTCATCTGTAAAATGAGGCTAAAAGAAATATATACCTCATAGGTCATTTTAGGGGTTACACAAGGAAGAGAGTTGGGCAAGTAGTAACAATCAAGCCATTATTATTATTAATATTATTATTATCATCTTCATCATCAAGTTCCTAATCTTGCTTCCCAGTTGTTTGTAAATTACATTTCAGGTGTACTATCCGAAAGGATAGAGCTTACTATTTATACATGTAGGAAATAGCAGGCTATGATCTTTTATTTCTATATATTTTATGAAACCTGATCATACAGTTTGTTAAAGAAGCAGCAATGAAAAAAGAGGGCCAAGGTGGGATTCAGACAACCTGGTTCCTGACCTGGCTCCATCATCTACAACTCAGGCAAACTGCTCACACCTCTCAGGGTTTATGTGTGTGTGTGTCTGTGTGTTAATATGCAAAGTTGGATGATACATCTTAACTACTTCACACAGTTCCTGTGAGGATTGAATGGGAAGATAGATATGAACGACTTTGAAAACTATAAAGCACTTAGCTTAAATAGAGCGTTTTTATAATTTTTAATATGTTCAGAGTCACTTATAATGACTGATTTCTATTAATAGATCCATGTTTTTTCCCTAAGTTTATTCTAATTTGGAACAATTGTTATTTATTACTCATATTAATAGACATGGCATTAGTTTTGATGACAACCGTTTGCTAATAATAAAGCTCAAATGGAGTCATGGCTTAATAGTGCTGTTCAGCTTTTCTCCTTTTTTGAAAAGTTGAGCCTTCACATTTGTTGGAGCAAAGAGAAGGGTTGTATTGCTTAATAACTGTTCTACTAAAGTTCACCAAGTTGTACTTGATGTTCTGACATTTATTGCTTACAGAATATGTGTTTTCCACCTGGCCTTATTAAACACACACACACACACACAAGTTGCTTAGCTATCAAAGTGGTCATACTAGTATGGTTAGAATAACTAGAGAAATTTAATTTGTGTGAAACTTTAGGGCTTCAAGAGCTAATCACAAGTGACAGAGTTACTGAGAAATTTTGACCAAGAGAAGAACCTTACCTTAGGAAAAGGACAAATATTTTACGTAAACACACTGGCTCCTTCTTCTGGCAAGGTTGTTTATGCTTAGTCATCGGAAAGTTTCAGATGAACTTTGATCAGCATAGCTCAGTAATTACCAAGACATTGACTACCTACAGCCTAGAGAGAAAAGGGAAAGCTTGACCTGCCAGTAGCACAGATACCCAAAAGGATCACCAAGTTAATGCAAAGCTTTCCTTGGGATGCCATTCCTTTATTTCATGGCCACCCCTCGTATAGCACCTCTGATATCCGGTCTGCTCTGCCCCAGGAAGAAGAAACTTGGATGGTAGAAGAATATCATTACTGAGCTCTCCACGCATTATTCAATACCATGCAAACTTCCATTTTTTTTTTTTTTAGCAGGTTTCCTGTTAGCATTCAAGGAAGCAACCAATGCACACTAAAGTGTGATTACCTGCTAGTCATGAGGTTACTGTCTCTCAGCTCCACACCCACCCTTCTATACTCAGCTGTATGATGCTGGGGCTGGGACTCTGCAAACCACGTTTCTCTTGGGCCAGCAGCTCCATGGTAGGCTCTGAAGATAGAGGGCATTGGAGGAGCCTGCAAGGAAGAGAAGTGACTAGCTCTTTCCCATTTGCTTCCTGTTGGCTTGATGTCTGCCATTGCTGTGAACAGCCTCCGAGCCATACTCCTTCACTGAGGAAAAGCAGTTCTTTCCCACAGCAGCAAGTGAATCCAGTGTTTCATTCATCCAACGCTTGCAGGATCACCCTTGTCTGTCCCCTCTGTAACCGACTGCAGCTGAGCAGTGCTCCTGCTCAGAGGTCTGAGTTTCAGTTCCATGGGGCATCTCCTCCAAGTTTCTAGATGTTAATTCTATCCTCTTTTCTTCTTCCCCCAATCCTTGCAGTTATAGCTGTTTCCTGCAGTAGTGACCTCCATGCTATCTTGATGTCCTCCTTTTATATTTTTAGTTACTAGATTAGGCAGGGTTCTACAGAGAAACAAACCAATAGGACGTATAGAGATATATAGAAAGAGGTTTATTGTGAGGGATGGGCTCATGCAATTACAAAGGCTGAGAAGTCCCATGATCTGCCATAGGCAAGCTGGAGGAGTCTGGAGACCCAGGAACCAGGAGTGCCCATGTCCAAGGCCAGAAATAGATGGATGTCCTAGCTCCAGCAGAGAGAGCAAATTTATACTTTCCTGTTCTTTATCTTCTGTGGCCTTTATCTTCTAGGCCTTTAGTGGATGGATGATCCTTACCTATATTGATGAGGGTGATCTTTATTTAGTCTACTGATTCAAGTCTTTTCTGGAAACACCTATACAGACACAACCAGAAATAATGTTTTACTGGGTGCCTGGGCATCCATTGGCTCAGTCAAGTTGACACATAAAATTCACCATCATAGTTACCTAGTTAACAATATTGTGTCTAGTTATGAATTTCTTATCCTACTTTTTCTCTGTTAAAATAACTGAGGTAATATTTGCCTCCTGGTTTGACCCTAACTGATATCCAGCTGACAATATGGATTCATGTGTTAATACTCCCACAGTATTTCCTATTCTGTGAGTAGCCTGTAGTCTATATCCACTGTGTTTGTTTGCCCAGAAACCAATCTTTTTATTTGGCAAAGCTCCTCATACTCACTCTCTGTCCATGTAGTTTAGGTAGGACCGACTCTATTCCTTGCTCCAGGGGTAGATTTGTGACCCAAGTCTAACCAATGAAATAATTCCTGTCCCAGCCATAGTGATAGTTTAGCAGGTGGACATGTGCTCCAGATACACTTTAAGTCAGTGCCAGTTCCTTAAACTTTGAAGTTGCATGAACCAATAAATTCCGCATCCCCCTTTTTTAGTGATAAGATCTTGCTCTGTCCCCTAGGCTAGAGAACTGTGGCACAATCACAGCTCACTGCAGCCTTGAATTCCTGGGCTCAAGCAATCTTCCCAGCTCAGCCTCCCAAGTAGCTGGGACTACAGATGTGTGCTACCACGCCAAGCTAATTCTTAAATTTTTTTGTAGAGATGAGGTCTTGATATGTTGCCCAGGCTGGTCTCTAACTCCTGGCCTCAAATAATCCTCCTACCTTGGCCTCCCAAAGTGTTGGGATTACAGGTATGAGCCACTGCGCCTGGCCAATTCCTATTTTTTTTTTAAAAGCTAGGTTGAGTTGTGTGTTTGTCACAGACAAGCTCTTAAACAAAAGGAATGAACCTTTAACAGTGGCACTTTAGCAGAGATTTGCTGGATGTGTGGGTGGGCATCAGCCAATATTGTGGCCTTCAAACTACACCTAGAATGAAGTTGATAGAGGCAGGTAGGTACACACCTCACGTGGTCCTCCTCCAGCCTGGAGCCTGGCTGGGAGTCGTTGCCCAATTCCCCACAGGACTGATTCCACGTGACCATTTGCTGATGAATAGACAAAAGGGCTTGATCCTTTGGCATCTACAACATGTGGCACCAATGTAACTTTCTAGATGCACATTCTCAGTGACAATGTAGCTTAATTACCTTACATGGTGATGGGGACAGAACTAAAATACTTCCTCATATTATCTTCTAAATATGGTTATCTGATACTGATATCTAAGTTAAGATAGGACTGGGAAAAGAGCATCCTCATTTCGTAACCGATGTAGCAAATATGGATCATTATCCACTTTTTAAAGATGTGAAAAGTGAGGCTCAGAAAGGTTAAGCAACTGGTTCAAGGTTACAAGCTAATAGATTCAAATCCATTTCCCTCCGACGGCGAAGTTCATTCTGTCTTTCCACATCAGGAAGGATTGGGGAAGTCAACAGGTAGTCTAAAGAGAAAAGATGATTACTGAAAATGTCTTGTCTCCTACCTTTCTCCTTGTTTTTCCACACCTAAATTCCCCAAACAGAATGTGGCTGGGAAACTGTTCTAAAGCATTATTGCAGGCAAGAATCTGTCCTGTGTTTTAAGGGAGGTAAATCCAAAAGCAATAGTGGCTGGAATGTTAGAAAAATCTTAGGCTGTTTCTAGTCTAGCCACAAAAAATTAAGGTTTATATTTGTACAGTGATTTACTATCACTCATTAGTGTATTTTATACTTCGCTGAACTTAGATAGCCAAATTATATAAGCACTTTATATATAAGCAAAACATGTCAGATGTTGGGACTCAAAATATGTATTTAATTAAAGAAATACATCTCTTAAAACCAAAGCCCTAAATACATATTAAATGGTACTCTAATGTGAAGGTAAATGAGATATGCCACCTACCAGATATTAAGTGACCCACATATACAGAAATACCTCCATTAACGAGGCAAATGCAATCCAACAGCACACTTCAGTGCCAGAAACTTCATTAACCACTAAAGAAATAACACCGAAGTCGTAAGGGCCCATCTAAGGAGGACAGAGAAGTTGGTACAGTGTGACATTATTAAATATTAACCAAAATAACATCAAACAGGCTGCCAGAAAACAAGTAAGGGGAAGTTCTAAGATAGGGAATGAAGGGGAAGTGGGAAGCACGGGCTAACCTGTGACTCTCCAAGGGAAGGGAAAAAGGTTTGAAGAGGAAGCCTGTGGGGTAGCCTAGACCAGAGTAGAATGGACTCAACCTGATTCGGCCACCCCGCAGCCCAGAGCAGGCTTCAGGGAGGGAGTGGGTCTGGCCCAGACACATTTCTGCAAGGACACAGACTATCTGGAGAGCACAGACTATCTGGAGAGCATAGACTATCTGGAGAGGGGACACCACACTTCTGACCTGCCCCCCACCCCTCAACAGGCAAGAGGCTCCCAAACACAGCAAGGACAAAAATCAGGGTCAGAGTTACACATATGTGACCTCATTGCCCTCCACATTGTCCCATCCATTTGAAAGTCCTTCTTTTTTTGAGACAGGGACTCACTGCGTTGCCCAGGCTGAAGTACAATGGTGTGATCATTGCTCACTGCAACCTGGAACTCCTGGGCTCAAGCGATCCTCCTACCTCAGCCTCCCAAGTAGCTGGGACTACAGGTGTGTACCACCACATCCCTGCTAATTTTTTTTTTAGGGGTAGAGATGGGGTCTCTTGATGTTGCCCAGGCTGGTCTTGAACTCCCGGCCTCAAGTGATTCTCCCACCTCAGCCTCCCGAAGTGCAAGGACGACAGAAGTGAACCACCATGCCGAGCCTGAAAGTCATTTAATAAGGATCCGGGGGATGTCCTTCATTACTCCATAGAATTACAGGACCAAGTACATTTACCTGGTTGAGGGTCCACGTTGACTAAAGCTCAGACTAAAGTGTAGCTCGTCAATGAATCAGACAGGACACAAAAATAACGCTGATCAGATCCATTTCTTCCTTGACAAAGGCCAGGAGGCTGGGACACGGGTTGACACTGGGCAGCTGAAGGGACACAGAGGCAGCCAGGGATTATGAGACTCAGAAACGAGAGGCTGGGGAAACCCTAAATTTTGCTGATTTCTTATTTATACCATAAACCGTGCAGGACAAACACGCTCTATTCACCGCGGTATTTTTGTCCCGTGCAGCTGTGTGGCTTAGCAGGAGCTTTGCTGTCGAGCCATATGACTCATGCCAACACTGCTGCATATGATTTATGAAGACTTAAAGGGAAAGAAACAGCCAGCTTCATTACGAAGGAGCTTTGTTTTCAGAGGATTTGTTCATCAAGGATCACGGTGCCATTCGGTCCTTGCTTGCTCGCTCTCTGAGTGAAATGATGAGAATGCCTTGGCCGGCGATGGGCCAGAGAACACCCTTGGGTGCCCCCACTCCTCACTTGCCCTATTCCCAGCTTAAATAACTGTACCTCCGATTTAGGAAGAGAACAGATAGCCATAACCAGACCATCTGTGGCCTTCAGCCCCCGCAGGAGGTTTAGTGACTCGGAAACCTGCCAAACCACCCAGTCAGAGGTGTCACTTGGGCCTGAGCTGCTCGTTCCAGGATGGGTCTGCGGCCCAGGGCATGGGGAAAAAGGGTGAAAAGGATCCAGGTTTTATTGGTTAGGCCAGTAGCTTCTGTCAGATTGTCTGCCTTCCTCACTGATTCGGAGAACAACTCCAAGTTGCTTTTCAGGAATGTTCGACAACCCTCCTTCCCCTCATCCCCACCCCAGGGACCACCAGTAGGGGTCTGAAAGGAAGGGGCTGAGTCTCTAACTCTGAAGGGTTTCTAACTTCAAGCCTAGGAACTTCCCAAGCTGGACTTGACTAGTCCTGTCTCTTTCCTGTTCTCCCTTCCTGTCTCATCCTTGCTGTCCATCAAGGCCAAGACCTCATTTATTTCTTGAAAAATGGGAAAATCAGACCAGGTCTGTGGCTGTAACACATAATGGCTGCTTTGTGATAAAGTAGCTTTGACTAAGCAAGCAACTTTGGCAATATCCTGTTTATTGGCTCCTGGGAGCGCACCGTTCCCCACCGATACCCTCACCACAATGGAGTGGAATAAAAGTTCATAAGAATTCGTGAATAATAACATAGTCATAGAGCCTGCCCTGTGAACAGTTTCATCTTCAATTAAATTGTGGAAGGTTCAGGATCAAGTCTGTATTCATTTTGTCTAACTTGTTAATAAGATACATAGTTTATTTTATTCCTATAAAAGATGAGAGCAAAGCAGAGTTGGAAGATTTGCGACAGGAACTTGAATTGACAAATTTTTAAATATTAAAAGCATATACCATATGTGTTTTAAGGTTCTATTTTAAGCTAGGGGAAAAAAAAGTTCTGGTGCAAGTTATTTCCCAGCAAAAATGTTAAACTAAATATCCTATCCTTTGTTTCATTTTGTTGTAGTTGGTTTGGGTACAGTGCTTCCAGTTTTTGGTTTATTTGTTTAATTTTTGTGTGGTCCGGCCCCTGCCCCCCACCAACATACACACAAAGGACCTGAACAATTGGTTACAGGTAGTTGTTTTAATCTCTCCCCCTGGAAGCTTTGAAGATGCTTCCAGCTGCATCAAAGTGTTTCATTGCTCTGTGCATCTCCACCCAACTTCAAAGCCTCGCGACAGGAATTTGTAGTGCAGTGTACCATGCAGTTCTAAAGGGCCTATTACTCTCCATTTATAGTGCAAATTTTTATGGAGATACACTGGTATCTTCTTGACACACCACTTAGCCTCAGAGTGGCTCCTTCTAGCTATTATTAAGAACTATCTAGAAAAATTATCTAAAGAAATAGGTTAGGGTCAGACAGCCTGAAACTAGTTTTGCAGACTTGATGCCCTTTCAGTGTCTACGATGCCACACCCTGCTTAACTAACCATTGTAGAAGGTCTATCAGCAGAGTAGCTAGGGAGCTTTCCCTTAGGAGCTGGGAGGAAGCTAATTAGTTTTAAGTTGTGATTAAAGAAAAGAAAGTTTCACCTTTATAAAAATTATAGGTAGAATATTCTAAAAAGAACAAGAGTCCTGAGATACAAAAGCAAATAAATGCTCTGGGTTGGGCCATCTAATAGAATTTTCTGCAATGATGGAAAGGTTCTGTAAGTGTGTGCTGTCCAGTACGGTAGTCACACATGGCCACGGAGCAGCTGAAATGTGGCTAGTATGACGGTAGAACTGAGTTTTAAATTTTATTTCATTTTAATTCATTTAAATCGCCGTAAGTGGCTACTGTATTGAACAGCACAGCTCTAGGAATTAACTATGTGTCTGTGTGTGCATGCGTGTGTGCGTGTGTGTGTGTGTGTGTGTTTAGAAAATCTAGGACCTAAGTGGAAGGAAAGAGAAGGAAAAGTAAGAAAAAATAGTATCTATTTGGACCTTACTGGAAAAATCCTTTCGACCTGTCACCATAATCTCTCTACCTAGTTAATACGGAGATCCCACAATCAGTGCTAAAGACAAGTGTCATCATTTATTTTCTTTAATCATTAGGGTACAAGGCTTCCATGCCCACACGTGGGCTGGGCACTTCCCTGCACTCATGCCTACTGATTGATAGCATTTCAAGCAATCCTGTGCTAGGCCGTGGACGAGGGGAAAGGTAATGAAATTGCCTCCTCATTTACCAGCCCAAGCCAATAATGTGTCATTGTGCGTGGCTGTCAGTTTTATACATCAGGGGTGCCCGATAGCAGGTAGGACACCCGCCCTTTTAAAGCAACATAAATCAGGAGTTGTACAAGTGGAGAGGGGTCATCAAGAGGCCACAGGAATCTCAGGCCTGTCCACTTGTCTGATCTGGGGCTTTCAGCGTGTTCCCTGAGCTGGCAAAAACATGGGATTCTGCATACTTTGTTGGGGACTCCAAGCTGTGTGGTAGCTGCAAGCAACCTCCTGATGGAAAGGAGGAAGGAACCTCCTCCTTTCCACAGAAAGACTAAGTAGATGTGCCCATCCATCTATGTGACAGAAGCTCCCTGCTGGAGGGAAGGGCGGGGGCGCCAGACACAGGCAGCAGAAAAGACGCCACACCCCTGTACCCTCCCCAACTCACCACCTTCCTCTGCCTTCGTTTTCCTGCTAACTAGGACGCACTGAAGAAATCTTGGAAAGTATAAAGAACCAGACACTAATAAGTTTTTCTCCATCCAGAAAAAAAAAACCCTCAACTTGTTAACGATCTCACATTTCACTTCTGTAAAGTTGTCTTTTTTTCTTTGCCTCCCGATGAACGCATCCGGGCACAGCATTTAGCAAGGTACTGAAATGTTTAACGGCTGCTGCCTCTGCTGCAGTACTTTCTTGTCAAGAGAGATTTGCCTTTTTCATCATGAATTCTTTTGTTTTTCCCTGTGGCCAGCTGCTACAAAGATGCAGTCAATTTAGATTAAACAGGCTGAAGAGTGCTATTCAATATGTCAGCCAGGCACACTTCCCTAAATACAGCGTGCAGCAGGTACAGCTTAGAAAGAGAAGTCACGGGGGCTGTTCACAGAGGGGCAGGGACTTTGTTTTAAGTGTGGGAACAAGAGAGGGATCCTCGGAGTGCAGACGCGGGTTTTTCCGTATTCAGTGCTGGGAGCAGCTCTTGCCCTTTCTTTCTGCCTGTCTTCACCCTCGTCCTGCTCCTCCCCTTCCCCTGTTGCCACTGGTTTCTATCTCCATTGTTCCCTTAAGCCCAGCAGCCAATGTGCAGCCAGGCCCAGCACTCGCTCTGCAGCCAGCGACTTCCTCTGAAGCTGCAAGGCATAATTACAACCAGCTGCTCTGGGCTGCTGGCTGGCCAGCTCTGCAAACAAGCATCCCGATACCCCGGGTTCCAGGGAGGCAGCAGCCTGCTCTTGGCAGCAACCAATTCTCTGAAGGAAGTGCCCACACCCTTGTCAGAAGAGGGAGCTGCCCTTCTCTCTCTCTGTCTTTCTCTCGTGGCTCCCAGAAGCCTGTCCAGTTTCCCCTCCCCGGCAGGGGCTCTTCCATGCCAGAGGAGTTGTTTCTGTTGCTGACGGGAAGGTGCCTGCTCTCACCTGGAGCTGCCCTGCCTGACTGGGCTGTTGTCTGTGCTGGTGCCACCACCGGCAGGATGGTGTCGCCTCCCAGGCAGCAGCGTTAGGGGCCCTGGCTTCCGGTCAGCGCCTCAGCTGAGGCATTTTGTGAATGTGTACAGAGAGCTAGGGGGAGAAATATGTGCCCTCAGCCAGCAGGAGGCTAAAAGACAAGTGATGTTGCTTTAAAAAAAAATACCAGTGAAAATTCAAACAAGCCTAACTTAACCTCCCTAAGGAGAGCAGCATGTGGGCAAGAGAGCAGAGGATTCGCTCATGCCCCGCCTCAGAGCTGTGGGTTCATTCTGGGGCCTCAGTGATCTTTCAGGCTTGGCTACAAGGATGACTGTGATCCAAAATTAGGCTTTGAATGTGTAACACAAGGCTCCCGGCCACACCCACTGCCTGTCTCTGCCCTACGCTGTTTCTTCAGAGCCTGGCTAGGTGCCAGATCTGGCCCTTCTGGCTCTTGGGGGAAGGGCTGGCCACAGTGCAGTTTCCAGGCAGGGCTCCAGCATGGGTGAAGGCGCATGGCGCAATTCAGGAGAAGGAGGGCAGATCGATACGTTTGGCAAGGGCATCCGACCCTTGAGTCACCAACCCCATCAACCCAAAGCTGGAGAGGACCCTGCAAGGGGCTGGTGTGCCACCCGGTGCTGCCACATTGCCCCTGCCCACCCGTGCCTCCCAGCCCCGGCTCCCAAAAGTCCTTCAGCTGCGAGAGAGCCAGGCCAGAAGGGCTGCCGTCCATGTCCAACAGCAGCCTCTGTGTTGGGAAGCAGCTGCTCATTTTACAGGGCAATTTCCCAGGGATGCTGGCCTTGGCAATAGCAGCTCAAGTGGGGCAGACAGGAGCATCTTCGAGAGGGTTCTTTCTTTCCATCTGAGCCGAAGCAGCCACGCCATGACCAGCAGCAGCCGGCCGGCCGTCTGTTGTATTGGGCTTCCCATTTTGTGGACGTCTTTGTTTCAGTGTTTAAAAATCTCAGTAGAACTTTTCTTGCTGAGTGGCCGGGGCAGGGAGGCACTTGCTGGGGAGGAATTATAATAACAAGCTGGTTGGCAAAGGCGGATGCAGAGAACTAAGTCGTGTTGACTGGGTGTGGGTGATGGAGTTGGTACCTCATCAGCTAGCGCTTTTCTTCATCAGCCTCTGATAATCTTTGCGATTTAATTCCTTTTAGGAAAAAAAAATACCTGTTTAAAGTGCACTTTTGGTGTTCAACCCATGCTTTCCCTTCTAATTCTTAAGCCTAGTTGTTCTTTACAAGCACATACAAAGCAAGCGCACATCCGTAATAGCATCACGGTGTGGCCGCTTCAGCCTGAGTTTTGCTGTGCGGCACAACTGGCTCCTCAGAGCAGTCTGGAGGTCCTAGTGACTCAGTCATGTGATTTTTGGCAGGTTTTTCTTCGGGCTCGCAATGAGGAACAAGCTTAACAAGCAAACAGTCATGTATGAGCTCTCACTTTACAGCAAAACTTACTTGAGAACACAGGGATGAGAATATCGCTTTAGAGGGCTCCATTCCCTAGAGGAGGCATGCTGGAGACGGCACCTGTAGCCCCCTTAGATCATAAGTGGAGGAAAGAAGATGTGCAAGAACAGAAGGAGAGAAAGAAACCGGCCTTCAGGATTAGAAAAAATGAAGTTGAGAGGGCCAAGCACTGGATTCTGAGAAGGAGACTTCGATTATTTTCTTAACTCTGTTCCTAATTATCCGTGGGGACTTGGCAATGTACTGACTTCTCCTGGCTTAGGTTTTCTCATCTATAAAATAGGGGAGCTGATGCTATCGCTCTGTAATTCTACCATGGGTGTGTGAGTGTGCCGTGAGCACAAGAGAGCAGGCACGCTAAAAATACTAAAAGTTGTATCCAAATGCATTTTATACCTGAAAAGTTAACCAGTAATAATAACATCCACCTGTGCACCTTTTGCATGTTATTTGTTTTATTTAAATATAATAAATCATTAGGCCCAGCCATTGAAGTGGATTTAATGAATACAATTAACCAATAAATAAAGAAATGTAAGTATTTTTTCAGGTAAAGATTGTCTTCTTATTTTGAAAAAATATATATATATTCTGTGATTTTTAAACCACGAGATGAGGGTTTATTTGCCCACATAAGGGGAAGCACGAAGGCTTCCAGGCCCCTTCTAGCATCTCCCAGTGCTTTACAAAGATGTTCATGACACTCTGAGAGCAAGGGATCGTGTATCACTCTTTCTACCAACAGATGGAGAAACTGAAGCATGAAGAGGTGACATGAGGTCACCGAGGGAGCAGGTGATGGACTGGCTTCTGGTCTCTTGCTGCAAACCCTGCTCCAATTTGTCTCTCTTATAAACAACCATCAATAACTTTATCTCTGGGCTGAACACTGCCAACCAGGACCCACAGTGTGCTAAGCATTTGTGTGCAAATGAGATCTTCCCTGTCCTGGGGGAGAACACAGTGTGCTAGGCAGGAATGGAGAAGAAAGAAACAATTGTTACCATTGGAGTCGGAAACTCCATCAAAGGCCAGTCTCAGTGAAATTCCAGAAATAAGGAAGTAATGTGTTAAATTCAATATCATCAGTCAATCCACTACTAACAGATCAAGATCATATAAACCTTATGGCAGGACTTCCTAAATATTTACTTTATTAAAAACTCTATTTCTGATGCTAAGAGTTTTTCCTTTCTTAATATCAGAACTGCAAAGAAATAGACTGATGGCAAAATAATTAAAATTTCACGTTAATGTTCATGTGTTGTGATAATGCAAATTATCATGTATTATATAAGTCAACCACATGCTTAGGTTGACAGAACATTTCTGTTTAAATATTAAAGTTGTGACCCATTTTCCCTTTACATTTTGTCTACTCAGATAAGTACCCTTTCCCTTTAGGTTTTCAGCTTGGCTCAGCCACTAGCTTTGGAACCTTAGGCAAAGGCCCTGAGCCTCAGTCTCCTCCTCTGTAAATGAGAGCAATCAGGCCTGTGTCAGATTTTTTGCAAAGACTAATGTACTTCATGTTTGTAAAAGTATTAAAAACAACCCTTGGCACATAGAGGTGCTTAGTAAACGCTGTTTCCTTTTCCCCACCTTTGAATATATTCACTATAAAATCCCTGAATCGTTGGAAGTACTTTCATATACATTGCTCATGATTCTGTAAAGTAGCTAAGGAAGGTGCAATTATGTCTTCCATGTATATAAGAAAATTCTGTCTCTGAGACGTTAATTTGCTCAGAGCCACACAGCAAAATGGTGCAGAACTGGAAGCCTGGCACCTTGATTCCTATTCTATGATCTTTCCATTAACTTTCCTCTGTTGCCACCATTGCCTACCCCGCAAAGGAGGCATCTGGTTTGTAGCCCACCCCAACCCACTTCCAGCTCCCAGGGGGTGGCTCCTTCGTGCCTCTTTCCACCCCTCCCTGCGCTGTAGTCCTAGTTTAAATCCCTCCCATTCTTCTGTAACTTCCTTCTACCTCCACCTGGGTCAGGATGTTCAGAGACTACTCGACACAGCATATGAGTCAAATGAACTTGGGAGGAATATTCTTTTAAATGCAAAGAGGTAGAATTGGATACCACTGTACATGTTGTGTTGTTAAATATCTACAGCATGATAAAATCATCCCAAATGTCACCAATCCTTGGGGGACTTATTAATAATTAAGCATTTTTAGTTCACTTAGGAATGCAGATTCCATTTAACAAGAGAATGTACACTAAATATGTCCATTATATTGCAGCTTGCAGCAGAATATGTTAGAGATCTCAGCTGGGTTTCTCCAGGACAGATGACAAAGTTAGTGCAGGTATCAGTCTTTCCAAAAGGCAGCATAAGAGCCAAAAGTAGCATCCTGGATTGGTTTATAGGGTTTGTGTTTATTAGGAGTGTTTATTAGAATGACTAATAATGGAACAGGCAACTTGGCAAAGGAAGGGATGGGCTGGAGGAAAGTCTGGAGAAGCCCAAAGGAAATTGGATGATCTTGCAAAACACAGGGAAGCGCAGAGATCCAGTGTCTGCAGTGGACTGGATCATCTATTCCCACACTGATTTTTAAGATTTTCAAGGAACAGGCAAAGAAAACTGTCAGTCTATATGTTCCACTTGATGGGAAGGCCATTTACGTTTTTATTTGGCTTACTCCTGAAAGATATAGGGCCATGATTACACACGTAGACACACACACATACTTTCCTTTAAAAAGCAGTGTTTGTGCATGTGTGTGTGTGTGTGTGTGTGTTCAACATATCTAATTCTCTTTTACTTTTTCTTCTGCCTTTAGTTCCTGGGCCAAGCCAGAATACTGAAAAGAAAGAAAGAAAGAGAAGGTAGGGAAGGAAGAAAGGAAGGAAGAGAGAGATAGGGAAAAGGAAGGAAGAAAAGAGAAGTGAAAAAAACAGGTTGCCAATATTCTTTGTCTCTTCCAGAGATTTACTGTTTGTTCTTACTGTTCCTTTTGAAGATGATGGAGGAGGGGGAAGTAGGAAGAAAGAGAGCAAGGGAGGGAGAGAGAGAGAGAACTGTGGCGAGACGTGGAGAAACTGGCTGATCTAGGCATTAGTCTTGGAGTTTTAACTAGCTGTGCGCTGTGTGATCTAGGCTTGTTATTTAACCTCTCTCTCTAGGCTCTCTTCCCTACCAACAGAAGCTTTCATGATCTTAGAGATCCCCTCTAGCTGTCATGTTCCAGACACCGAGGCTTGAAGCAGGGAAAGAGCCTCTTCTCAATGGTGCCTGAAAACTTTTACAACCTTTTAGCAGAAAATGACTGTGGATGAATTCTTCGACTTCCTTTTTTCCAAACAGAAACTACGTTGCAAGCCATGCCACTTCTTTCCTCCCTCACTTACAGCACCTGGCAACCTAATAAAAGAGCCATAAATTTAGTAGCAAGGGCCCCAACAAAGGAGAAAATCCTCTCCTAGCAGGGCAGTCAGTGGGACAGGCTGTCACCAGGAAGTAGAAGCTGCAGGGAAGATTGCTGTTGTGTAGTGTCTCCAGCCTGGGCACTGGGGGGACAGTGGCGTTGAGAAGCAGTAGAAAATTAACAGGAAGAGTGGCCTCGGCTAGCTTTGCTGCCTCTTCGCTTGTACCCTGAAGTTACTGGAGTTCAAGGTCTAGCAAATACTGTCTCAAAAGGACTTCCTGGTCTGAAAAACGTGTGTGTGTGTCCAGGGAATCCCTTTCCAAGTGTTCTCTAAAACCAATACTTTCAGTTTGGGAAGAGGGCATGGAAGAGGTATTTATCCAGTAGCAGTCTTGGGAGAATCAGAGGAGGAGGAGCTGAATTTAGAGACTATGAAAATGGTGGAGGAGAGATGATTTAAAGCCAAATGGATTAATAAACTTAATTATCCTGGATGGTTTTATTTAGCCACTGGTTTT
This sequence comes from Lepilemur ruficaudatus, assembly GCA_963574885.1. Lineage (NCBI taxonomy): Eukaryota > Metazoa > Chordata > Mammalia > Primates > Lepilemuridae > Lepilemur > Lepilemur ruficaudatus. The sequence goes on from CAUYRT010000375.1 coordinate 43,214, forward strand.
TCTTTTCTGAAAGTCACTGTTGTTTTCTCCTGCTATGAGCCAGCATATCGCCAATGACAACAGTGTTTATTATATTTCAACGTCTATAGAAGCAGGTGGTGAGTTTTCCCATTTTGCCTTAACACACACACACACACACACACACACACACACTCACACACACACACATGCACACACTACCAACAATGACCTGACAATGCCAAGAACTGCTTTGCTCTGTCTCTTTTAAAAAAATCTAGAAAACTCTTTACTGTCAAGGGTAATCATCAAAATTATGCTTATAACCAAGCGGGATCCCATCACCTATGGTCCACATGTTGCGTTAGATAGGAACTGCGGGTCGTATCAGATAGGGTGTGGCCTATCTCTCCAGTGGGATTCACAGAAAATGTGTGTATGTGTGTGTCTGTGTGTGTGGATTGTTACCTGGTTTAGCTGCTGTAATTTCTCACATGTCAGGCTCCTGGCATAGAAGAACATCTATGAAATTTCTAGGGCTCTAAGCATAATCACAGATTTTCTGAGCTTGCAGGAGTAGGGTCCAATTAAGTCACCGCACAGATGATTAAACTGTGGTCCCCAGAAGTTAGCAAGATGAAGGGCGGGTCACCCAGCTGGTTAGTCAGAGAGCCAGGCATGGAACACAGGCCTCTGGGATCCTTGTCCTTGCTCTTTCTACTCAGGGTGGATTCTAGGAGATCTGTTTTGCAGAATTTCCTCTAGGCTTTGTACTCAGCTGGAGACAATAAATCATATTATGGGTTTAAGTATTCAAAGCCTTTACCAGTCAAATGTTCCCCAGCGCCCTGCGCTCTTGGCCACAGTGTTTCAAGGCCACATCTCTGTGAAGGCATAAGGCAGGGGCACCCTGCTCCCCCAGAACATACGTGCTTTTTCATCAGAGTCCTTTCTCCTCATCCCAAAGCTAATTTCTCTTTGGCCTCAATTTCTTTTTTATCTGTGCCTATTCACTTATATTAATTTGTGTCTCAGCCCTTACACAACTCACCTTGAAATTTGAAACACCCTAAACATGGCTAAATGCAACTCATAGTACCGGGGAAAAAAATCTAAGTTTATATAATATTTCTTTTCCCCATAGTGATCACATGATGCATGGGAACTCCAAAATCATGTCAGTATCAAGCCTCTTCTTCTGAAGAAGAGGTTAAATGACTTACCCAAGAAAAGTGGAAAGAACTGGGAACAGAATGGTCTCCCTAGACTCACTGACTCTTCTTCTTTCAATTATGCCACAGTGGACCTGCCAAAATCTGTGTTCAGGTCCTCTTTCACTCTTGTCCACCCCCCGTTAGGGATATTGATGGGCAATGAGTTGGGCATGACATGTACACAGAAAGAAAATGGGAAGGACAGGATGAGGCCTGAACAACCCAGCCTGTGCTGTTCAATACATTAGCCACAAGCCATATATGCATATTTAAGCCAAAATTAAATGAAATGAAAAGTTTCGTTTCTCTGTCGCTCTAACCACCTTTCAAGTGTTCAATAGCCACAAGTGGCCAATGGCTACCACATCGGAGAGCATAGATATGGAACATTTCTGTCATAGCGGAAACTTATACTCTAGACCATCAGGACTAAATAATAATCACCATTTACTGAGCCCCTATAGCATGCCAGGCCTGTCATCTCATTAACATTCATAAAATCCATGATGTATTATTATTTGCATTTGATAGAAGAAAAAAACTGATGTTTAAAATTGTTAGTAATGTGCCCTCAGTGTTCAGTAGTAAATGGCAGAAATATGAACACAGATCTGTTAATGGCAAACTATATGATCTCTATTTCTCCAGGAGGGGCCATAAAGACTGATAACAATATAGTAAACATTTATTGAGCACCTACTATGTGCCTCTGTTCTAACAGGTAGCATACATAATCATGGAATTCTCTATATGGGAGACGTGATCATTATTCCCATTTTACAGGTGAATAAATGAGCTTAGAGAAATTGAGAAACTCTCCTGTGGTCCCCAGCTAGTGAACAGTAGGGACAGGATTTGAACCCAGATGATCTGACTCTACAATCTGCGTGCCAAACCACTACATACTACACGAACAACTGGCAGTTGCTTCTCTGTTGTATAAAAGGCAAATGACTAACCTGTGCCTTACAATTCCAATCCTTGTTCACAGGGCCAGTTGCTCTTTCCAGATGGGCTCTTTCATTGCGCTGGCTCTAGTAGAAAGGTCTGAAGGATCTGCTCCACTTCTCCTTGCTGCTGGCCAGCAAGCTCTGTTGCTCTCTGCCAAGCTGCTACTGTTAGAAGTCATCACAAAAAGTGGTGCTTGAGTAATTCTTCACAGGGATCCTTCAGCCTACTCCTTGAAGTTGTCCCACCTCAGCTCACTGCAGGACAACTTCAAGAGCATCCTGTTGCCATGCTTTCTTGACATTTGGCCAGCCCAGCGGACATCCCTTCAGCCGTGGTGGGCTGGCTGCAGTCCAGGGCATGTTGGTGAATCTATCTTATCCTTTATTGTGAAGCAGTCTTGTAGGTGATCCTCATGAACGGGCTTAAGAAGTTGGCTATTTCTGATGCAAGTATAGGACAAAAAAAAAAAAAAAAAGAAGTTGGCTGGGATATTTGCAGCACTGGTCTGTAGATTTTTGTTCAGTTTGGTCCAAAACCAGGTGCCATATGGGCCCCCTACTCCACCTGCCAGTCTCATCAAGACATTCTGATTATTTTTTTGCTCTATTTTTCCGTTGCTTTGATATTTTTAGAGCATCACTCTTATCTGAGAAGAGAAATTCAATGGAGGTTTTTTCCTTGTGTTTCAGTGGTGAAATTCTTTGGCTACCAATAGGATTTTCATTGCATTTTAATCTTGGTCAACTTTTTCACTTTTCACATCCTTACTTAGCAATATTATAACTCTGAAAGATGTTAAAAGATGTCAAAATCCTTTGAAGGCTGTTTCAAGCAGGGTGGGTCCACAGTCATATGAAAATTCATTAATGATTTTAAGAGAAGACGGCCTGTGTGTTATAAAGTTGGAAGTACCTCCCTAAGACCTGGAAACTCAGGTTTCTTTATGTATTCTGGAGCAAATATATACTCAAGCCAGCCTCAAACTGTGAGAGGTGTGTACTGGCTATGTGGAATACCAGCAAATAACTGGCAGAATCTTCTGGGGGTCCCACTGAGCTTCTCTAGTCAGGTCAATAACCGGCCATGTGCCAGCCAACTCACGTTATCAAAGACGTCTGAAAATTGGAGGATACGATGCACTTCCTCCACGTCATGGACCACAAGCACCACAGCAAAGCCACTCCCACCTCACCACTCGGCCCAAACACACGGCTGTCTTGCAAGGGTTCAACTGACCTTATTGTGCAAGCATTGGTTTGGCAGAATGCTGACCTAATTTTGCTACAATAGAAAGGCGTGGAAAGTTTGTGAGAGCTGGTTTATCATTCTCAATTTCTTTCCCCTTTGAAAAGGATGATGAACTTGAAATCTTGCTGCCTGTCCTTGGCACCCCACATAATAAAGAATAGTAAATACAGCTATTTAAATAGCTTCTTCCATTTCAACTAGAAAATTTCCTCAGGTGCAGGGCTGTGATCCGATTCTTGATTCCAGTTCCAGCTTCCTTAAGTTGGAGCAGATTCCTATTTTAAAACCAAACTGGCATGGACACTTCCCCCTCCTTGGAGAGACTCAAGCACAAGCTGGTTGGCTAAGCCGGAGAGTGCTATGAATGGGGCTTAAGAAGTGGTCAAGTGGCCAGACGAGATTACCCCACTGAACCCTGGGCAGGCTTTGAGTCTAGCGTGTTCTCTAGTCTGCAAATGTCTGTATCCATAATGTTCTACTCTTTAAACAGACCACACTTTTCCTTCTCAGGGCCTTTGCCCATGCTTTATTATTTTTTTCCTGGAATATCCACACACCCCACCCCTGTACATGGCTAGCGTAGATTTTTTTTTATTGTTCACATGTTGATTTAAATGTTTTTTGCTTAGAGAAGCCATTTCTAATCCCCCTGTCTATGTAGACACCCTATGTTACTATCTATTTAATTTTTTTCTCAAATGTATGTAGCTTGTAAGGATACCTATACATGTTTGTGGGTTGGTTGTGTGTATGTAGTAAGGAAGGATCCGTGTCTGTTTTATTCATCAATATATATCTGTGCTTAGTACATAACAAGCACTGAAATAATTTTTGAATGTCTGAATGAATATCAAAATCAGATTAAAGTCATTCATAGACTCTAAGTTGCAGAATTTTTTAGCTGGAAGACATATTTAGAGACAATCTACTCCATCATTTACCAGTGAAGTATGAATATGCTCAGTTTCTTCTTGATGGTTGAACTGTGTGAATTTCTAGGCGCTGTATAACAGTTTTTGATTAAGTCACTTGTTGGAACTTGGGTACTGTGCCATCAGAAATCCCGGCAAAAGGAAAAAAAAGTTGTTTTTTGTTTTGTTTGCATTTTAAACAATATCTGGGGCTTGGAAATATACTGATAGTCTATCACTGTCTTTCCAGATCATTTGGAATAACCTTATCATCCTTCGGACTCCCCATAGCTCCAGTTTGTCTGTCTGGGGTGGGTGGATACGTGAAGTCTTCCTCTAGTCTCGTGGGTGGACAATGACCCTGCCTGTCTGACTCGTGGCCACCACGGTGAACTCCCCAGGTGGGCTGGCCACATTAGCTATGAAAGGACCAAAGTCGAAGGCACCAATGACCAGATGCATCAGGAACAAAGACGGAAGAAAGCAGGGTCCTCAAAATAGAAATCACATCAAAAAAGAGATGACGAGTTGATAATGCCTTGAGGCCTTTGTTCAGGAACACTCTGGCACTATAAAGGGAAAAACGACAGTGCCATATTCTTCTGTGAAGCGTGAGTCGGTTTTGCTTCAAGAGTTCTTCCCAAAGAAGGTCTTGTGGGTTGTGGCTAACTCCGTTTTCCATTTTTATCTCGATTTGTTCTTTAACGCAAGTGTTATTCTTTTCCAAGGATTGCTGTATCATCACATTAACAATAAGATAAACAAACTTGACAAAAATTCACTGAAAACAATAAATGTGGTAATTGTATATTCTCGTCTTAGGTATTCCCTTTTTGTTCTCAATTAAAATGCAGTTGCAGCAGTTGTGTGTGCTGTATCATTTGTTCACCTTAAATAAATACTTTTGAATCTAAAAATATAGCAGAAATAAAACTTTCTGTAAAAAAAAAAAAAAGCTGAAACTTAGTATCACATCAAAAATAAGAAATGGATTTTAGGGGATCTGGATGGTTTTCAAAAGGTTGAAGTTTCCTGACAAGCCAACTCCATTATGGCCCTTGATCTAGGGGGGCTAAGGGTCTACATACCAAACAGCCAGCCCCAGACCTCTAGCTGAATGGTACAAACACCCATTCAGATATCTTACATTTGTTTAGCCTTAAAAACGTAGTTAACTACACTCATTGGCAGATATTTCATGAAAATACAGGATTTCAAGTAGCATTTGGTCAGCCCAAGACTAGTAATTCATTTTAATTTGCTTTGCTTGAATTAACCACATAATTTTTAAGTGTGACCAACAGTGAAACTTCTACTAGAGAGGGCTGGTGCACAAGAGTTTGCCACTTCTAGGGGCATGGGCTCAGCCGCATGTTTCTAACTACAAGTAACCAGTCCTGGAAATGACCAGGGAAACTTCAGAAAGAAGCCAAGTGACTCGACTACTTCAGTATTCACACCTGATCCATGCAGTGGCCTAGCTCTGTACCCTTCAGGCCACAGTGACCCGTCTCCTCCCACCCACCTGCAGTCTTTTCAGCGGCAGGTTGCTAACATGAAGACTGAAAGATCTGACACAGCCTCCTTTTCTGTGCTCACACTTCCCTGCGACACGCTGGACCCGGCACATCAGAGCAGACACACTCATAATAAGACTAAAAAGCAGTGACATTGCTGGCAATTTTACATCTGGGCCAAGTGCCAGAACTGACTCAGGGGAGGAGTGTGGGGAGGGAGGGGATGCCCTACTCTCAACCTTCTTTGAAAACACAGATGAGGGCTACTATTAACTCAGTGCTGCTGGGAGACTCTGGCTTGACGTTTTCCCCTAGATCCTTTGGAGGTGGTGCCTCAGGTGAGGTCCAAAAGGGGTTTTTAGGCCCCAGACATATATACAGAAGCAGCAGAGCTGAGCAAGTGAGGGGGCAAGACTCTCACTATCAGCCCCACTTTGACCCATGGAAGCCTCATGGCTCCTATGAGTGCTGCTGTATTAGTTATCTATACAGCATCTGTACACTCCAAGCAGGCCGAAATATTTTTTATCTCACACAGTGTTTCTTTGGGTCAGGAATTCAGGGATAGCTTATATCTGCATGATTTTGACTCACGGTCCTCTCATGAGGCCAAGATGTTGGCCAGGGCTGCCATCATCTGCCTCAGAGGATCCACTTCCAGGTTGGCTCACTCACATGGCTGGGGAGTTGCTGCTGGCTGGCAGCAGGAGGCCTCACTTCCTTGATGTGTGGACCACTCCATACAGCTGCTTGAGTGTTTTCATGACATGGTGCCCAGCTTTCCCCAGAATGAGTGATACAAGAGAGAGCAAGGTAGAGGCCACAATGTCTTCTATGGGCTTGGAAGTCACACTGTCATTTTGCCATATTCACTTGGTTACACAGATCAGTCCTGCTTGATGTGGGAAGGGAATAAACAAGGACATGAATACCAGGAGGCAAGGGTCATTTGGGGTCATGATGGAGGCTGCCTATTGGCCCTGCTACTGCCCTTGGGAATTGGTCTGTCCAATGCCTGAACTTCTTCCAAGAGCTATACAAATCTGATGTTTATAGGAAATGCCTGAGTATCCTTTTAGAGAAGGGTCGACAGCTCCTGAAACCGTACTTGCCTCAGGCAGGTGGTGGCCCAGTGCCAGCCACCACCCGTCTGCTTAAGTAGCAGTGTGCATGTGGGGGGTGTTAAGAAGGAGTCCTCAGTGATCCCGGCACACACCATGGCTCACAGTGCATCTGGAAAGCCAGGCCCACACCCAGAGACTCTTCCAGCTGGAGAATTGCTCTAAAATGGACACCTGGTGGCCCCAAGGAGTCCACAAACCTACTGTAGTGTCTGAGTTATACCTGTGAGGCCCTGAGGAGAATGTGGCCTCACTGGATTTCTGCTCTTTTCCTGAGGGGAAATAACCTTGCTGACTCAGACTGGAGTAGAGAAGCTAATTGTTAGCAGTTGCTGGTTCATCTTTGGTGGATGGTGGAGAAAATTCCAGTGAACCTCTATCATTTTCTGCATGATAACCTAACCTAATTTCAACTATCAAATTTAAATTTTAAAATTTACTGAAGAGATAGTATGTGTCAGGCAGTTTATACACATCATCACTGTTGATCGTCACAGGAACCCTGGGAAGTAAACATGACCACCGTTTTATAGAGGCATGATCCAAAGTTCAGGGATCCAAAGTTCAGGCATGATCCAAAGTTCATATGACCAGCCCACCTTCCCAGCTAGCAAATGGGGGAGCCAGCGTCCCCACGGGGTGCCTCTGACTCCAGAGCTCTTTCAGCACTCTCCAAAAGAGAAGGGGCATAAATCACAGGGGAACGTATGTTCAGGGAAGGCAAGGAGAGGAGGAGGGCTCAACACAGCCACGGCAGCGGGGCTGGGGCAGCAGAGGGACAGCTGGCATCTCCTGTTGGGAGCCACCATTCTCATGCCCCTTCTCTTGCCTCTCCAACTGGAATGCTTGCTCCTGAGCCTAGGCAACAGTGATGCCAGGTCGATCTCAAGGGCTGCAAACCCTGTGTCTCCCTCCTCCAAGGAGAGTCGGGTGGTTCATGATAATGGTTACTCTATGCCAGGCCTCCTGCTAAGTCAGGAACCACTTTTTAAAATTCCTCACAACATTCCTAAGGGGTATTACCGGCTGCACTTGGTAGCTGTGGGGTGGACAGTTGAATCTAGGAACGTCCTCAAGGTCACAGAGCCCCAGGTGTCAAGGCTCACGTTTCAACCCAGGCCTCTGACTTCAGCGCCATCAAGTCTCTTAACACCGTGTTCCACCAGGCGGAGGCTGGGGGATCCTACGACGGCGTGGGCCGTTCATCTTCGCACCAACAGGCAGCCCTAGCCCCCTACACAGACAGTGCAGGGTCCCCGCGGCACCCCGGGGAAGTAGGCTCCATGAAGGCCCCCGCCGGGCCCAGGCTCCCGCTTGGGGACCCTCTGCTCTCGGGCTCAGCCGGACCTTGCTGCCCGCGGGCAGGTCGGGAATCTCCCCCCAGCGGCCTGGGCATTCCGAGTCCCCAGCCACCCACGCCCGGCCGGGCAGCGTTGAGGGTGGGCTTGGGCTCCGATGCCCGGGACGGCCGAGCTGGGCAGGGAGGCGTCCCGACTTGGGTGGGCGTCGAGCACCGCGCCGCGCGGGGCTCCGCACTGGGATCCCCATTTTCCTGCTAGGGTCTTGTCTGCTCCTCTGGCGGGAGCAGGGACGGAGGAGGGGAGGGAGGATGCAGAGAGCCCCTCCCTCCGCTTCTGGGCCGCCGGGGCCCTGGAGGCTTTGTGTATTCGGAACCGGATTCCCCCACCTCCCTCCCCTGCCTCCCATTCCCGCTTTCTTTCCCCCTGACCGAAGTCCCAGTAGAGTATCCAGCAATTAGCGCGCGAGGAGGGGGTGGAAGGCGGAGGCGGCGGGGTGGGGGCGGCGAGACCCCCCTCCTGGAGCGGCCGCGCTCCCGCCTGCGCTGCCTTCGTGCGCCACCTACCGGTTGCTCGGGGCCGCTGCGGCGCCCGCCGGCGCTGTTCCTGGGCAGATCTTGATCTCCGCGGACAATAGACAATGGGATTTTTTTTTTTTTGGAACAATGATTTATTTTGGGGGGTGGGGATAAGGAGGAAGGAGGGAGGGAGAGAGGAAGCAGCAGTGTGTTTGTCATCGCTTTAGAAAAAAATCTCTGTTCTATCATTGTTTCTGCATATCCATTATATTGAGGACAAAAGAATCCCGTTCTGGAACAACAAAGCCAAGGGAAATGTTTTCTGTGGCTGACATTTAATTGTGTGCACAAGGTGCTACATTATCATGGGGAGAGATTGCAGAATGGAGTAGGGCACAGCTTCGGTTCAAAAGCCTGACTTCTCTGCTTTAAGCTATGAGCTTTCTTACATGTGCTCCATTTTATATTGTGTCATACATATCTCCGCTCGTGTTATGCCCTACACACAATTCTACCATGCGATATAGTTTTCCAGCCATCGCAAGGATTCCTTGCGGATTATTTTCGCACCTCCTCCAAGGTCTATTCTTTTACAGCTAGCAGGGATAATCATGTTTTGCTTCACAACCTCTCTACATGTTTCTTACTGAAAGGATCCTAGTTTTTAGAAGCTGTTAGGGACCTTGGAGAACACTTAGTCCAACCCTCTCATTTTACAGATGAAAGAGGTAGAATGCCTTGTCCAAAGTTACACAAATAATTAGAGGCAGAGGCAGCACTAAAACTCTTGTTTCCTAATGCCTGGTCCCTGGACCTGCTGTTTGGTGTCCTGATGCCCACACTCCCTGACTTGTTCACTCCAGGGCCTCCTTTCTGGCAGGAGAAACCCACACACGGTGAATTGTGTTGCACAAAGATGGGTGAATGCTCGGGGCGGGGTCCAGAAGTGCAAGCTTCCTGGCTTGGTGACAATCTCTTTCCTTCCTCGTTTCACCCCATCCCCTCTGTACAGCAAAGAAGGGGGCAGGGTGGATGTTGTCTTCATTTACTTATTTCATTATTTTGCTAAGATAAGTTAATATGTCAGACCTACTGAAATTACCCACAGCTCTCCAGAAAACATTTTTCCCAGGAGGCAGGGCTTGAGCTTCCCCTCTGATGCAGGGCATAAGAAGAAATGTTTTCTATCTTTGGAAATTATGTTCAGTGGTCTCTTCCCTGGGAATTTCTATAATAGAGATATCTTTCTAAGGTTCATGCAAAATCCTTAAGGAGATGCAGATAGCTGATCATGCTGTAGAACAGAGACATTTTTCTTACGCCACCTTCCAAAACATAACTACAACAGACGGCGCTCCCCTTTAAACTATTACTGTGTCACACGGAGACAGAAGAATTTTCAAGTCTTAGATGAGAAGCTCAGTAAACATCTTTGCACATCCAAAATAAGCCAACCCATCATAGAAGCCTGCTTGTTTTAAAAGTTGTTCAATCTGTTTAAAGCAAATAGATCAATCTCACAGTCTGCAGACAAGTAGACAACAAGCAGAGAAAATATCAAAACAAAAGGCCAGTACATTCCCTAACTCTCTTTAAACTGTCTTCTAAAAGCGTAGAGAAGAAGAAAACACACTTGGGTTGTAAACAATTTCTAAACCTCTCTGCTGGGTTTTGGCACTTTAAGAGCACTGGTTTATACAGGGGCCATGTGATATGTTAACAGGGAGCTTAGATCTCTAAACCTCCTAGTTTTCCTTTGTTTGTTCCTTTTCTTTTCCTACAGGGGAGTGATTCATCCTGTCTCTACAAAAAGATCCACAGTTCAATGATATTCTAATATGACAACCACACACTTAGAAACACCTTGCCTCAAGGATTTTGTGAGACTCAAAAGTGATCAAATGAGATAATGTAGGTGAAAGTACCTTTAAAAATCTAAGTTACTCTTCAGATGTGAGATATTATTCCCATATATTTGAGAATTAGAAAGCATTGAAATCATTAATTGGAGCACTGCCACAACTGTCCTGTGGGGTTGGTGATTGCGGCCATTTTTCAGATAGGAACTTATGGTTACACATCGGGGTAAACTTCATGTAAATTTTAGAATTTTCAAATCTCATCTTAAAGAACATCCTCACATTTTGTTGGTATCTGGTAAATGCTAGAATACTGGTGACTCATTGCTTCCCCAATGTCCTTATTTGGTAGCATGCAAATAAAAATGATCATTTTCAGATTTAGATTTTCTCAAACCGTGGTGCGAGCAGCTATTTTTACTTTTGCTTCAGTCACCATTCTCTGTAGTAGAAAGTGTATTTAGAGTTGTAAAAACTGTTTTTCCATTTGCAGCCTACATTTAAATATGGAATACAGCAGCGAAAGTACTCTCTTGGTCAGATACAGGAGTCACGATAGTTAAATCCAGTGCTTCTGACACAGAGGCCTGGTTTCCATACACTTATGGCTTCACAAATACTTCACAAGACTCTTTCCATAGCACTTCCCTTTAGGCCACCTCAAGTGATTTGCAGGTGTTCTATAACTGATTCTATTAATATTTGTATTGGAGATTGATGGGTCCATTGAATTGATAGTCGCAGAAATTGAAATCTAACCTGGTCAGCTGGTTTCTATATTACAAGCCCATGGGTCACACACCCTGTACTTGGTTCCAAAGAAATGACCCATGTTACCAAAGGATGAGCAAATTTGAGACCCCTCCTTAACTTCCCCAATAGTTGTTGTCCTAGCCTACTAAAACCAAGCCTGCTATCAAGTTTCTCCAATGTTCAGAGCTGGAATTTACCTCCTGCTCAAGACATTGGCTGCTAGGTCAGGGAAACTTTGGATACATCACCTGGCTTAACCCCTGGGTCTTCACATGACCTGCATCCCAGATCTGTGCTGTGACTAACTTCCTATGACTGGGCTACCAAATGTTGATGTCAATGATGTCCTTCCAGGGTAACCAGTCCAGACTGGCCAGCTACAAGAATGATTTCAAGTGGGCTTCAGTTAAATCGCATTCTGATCTCTGTGTCTTTTCTTTTTGCTAAAACCCTCTATGGCTCCTTGGGGCCAGGTTGGTGGCGCTAACTCATTGTAAGCTTATGTTTATGGGGCATTGTGGGGTAGGTAGATGAACCTTGCTGGTTCTCCTTGGACGTCCTTGACTGCTCTGGCTGCCCTCTCATGTTCCAGATTTTGTCATGTTCCAGACACCAAATCTAACACCAAATCCTGATGAAACATGGGATAGCACGTTGCCTCTGAACCTGCCCACAGAGCAGGTGGCTGGAGGCTGGAAATAAAGAGGATGCTGGCAAATGTTGCACCTCAAGCAACTGGACATGCTCTCTCTGCCTAAAGCTACCTGCCCTATATGCATTCCAGACTGGGGCTTGGTCAGCGGCACCTCCTTTCTTGAGGTCTGGGACATGTTGCTGCGCACTCTTCCACCATCCTCCTTAAACTCTACTATCCTTACTGAGGACTTCTACCCCTGTAAATTCTTGCAGTGCAGAAAATGCCCAGTGGAAATGCAAAATAATCATGTCATCTTTCACACATTTATGGTACGTTGGCAGTGTTTCTAATAGGCACTAAGGGACAAGAGTTTATCTTTCTATCTTACTTCTCATAAATCTCTTCCTTTTTTTATCACTAGTGTAAATTGTGCTTAGTCCAATAACAAGGTTAAAATTATAGTGCTTTTCATCATTACAGAGATGCTCTTGCCTATGGTGGGGATCATGGCCACATCTGAAGCTTAGCAAATTTATTTTTTCCCTTTGCCTGCATCAGGGTGACCTCTGGAAGGTGAGCAAAAGATTTTCACTTAGTTGTACACATGCTTTGTTCAAGACATTTGTTTGTGAGTGTAAGTGTTTAAGAGAGAGGCCTTTGGCCTAGGGGGAGTGGGCTAATCTGTGCCTCTGCTCTTCCTCTGCGTTTCGTTTTCAGACTCCAAACCAGGGAAGAGTCATCTGAGATACTGCCCAGCAGGGAGGACCCCATGCTTTGTAAATCTAGGGTGGTTATTTAACCTCTCTGTACCTCAGTCTTCTCCTTTGGGGATAATAATAGAACCTCATAAGTTCATTGTGAGGATTCTTTTATATATATATATATATATATATTTTTTGAGATGGGATCTTGCTCTGTCTAGAGTGCAGTGGCATCATCATAGCTCATTGTAGCCTCAAACTCCTGGGCTCAAGGGATCCTCCTGCCATAGCCTCCCAAGTAGCTGCAACTACAGGCACATGCCACCACTCCTGGCTAATTTTTCTATTTTTTATAAAGACGAGGGTCTCACTGTTGCTCAGGCTGTCTCGAACTCCTGGCCTCAAGCGATCCTCCTGCCTTGGCCTCTCAAAGTGCTAAGATTACAGGTGTGAGCCACGGTGCCTGGCCTCATGTGAGGATTGAAAGCAATAGAATGTGTAAAGCTGGCGCATAATAAGCCCTCAGTAAGTGCCAGCCGGCATCGTGATTGTTACTGTTTCTGCTCCACATAGCGACCCTGCAGGGTCCCGACAACTGCCGGAAGGATTCATGCACCGTAGCCGTATCAGCACCTCTGGCTACAGTGCTGTTGCTCCTCTTATCAGCCTCTGCCTCAGCCTCTCATCTGACCTCATTACTTTAAGTTCCTTATTTTCAAATTTTATCAGACATTCATTCATTGTAGAAGTGGAAGAACTGCTTCAAATGGCTTCTGAGTTGGAGCACAGTGAATCTCCCTCTAGAGCTTCAGGGTCTGTCTTTTCTTCTCCGAGTTATTGAGTGAGCCCCAAGAATAGCTTGCATTTTCCTCCCGTAGGAACCAAACCCAGTTCAGAAACTAGAGTTCAGTTTTTTTGAAGTGATGGCACATCATATGTGCTGACTACTTCCTTTTTATCGTGATTCTCCTACTATCTATCAATTGATCGATTATCTACATATGGCTTTTTGCTGTTTACACAGTTGCATCTCATCCAGAGTATCGAAAGGCAGATGTGCCAAGATAGGACTCACCACTGACACAGCGGCTTGGTTTTTTGCCAGATTCTGTTTGCTTTCCACAAGTGGAATTGGACATTTCTTTGGTGACAGCTCACATTAGAATGCAGTAGAGAAATGCCTGGAAATATGCACTGACAGGGCTATGATTGAAGCTAATATAAGTCAATGAAAAAATGCATTGGCAAGCCTCGGATGCAGAGGAAACACCTTTGTCTACAAAAGGTTGGGTACAGCTGACCAGTGATCAGTACTTACAAGATTAAAAAGGAAGCCCATCTTTGATTCCTCTCTCTTTTTCAGCCCCAACTCCAACTGGTCACTGAGTTCTGTTGTCCTTTCTTTACTTTATACTTTATCTCTTGCATTTCTTTCTTTCTTTTAATTCCTACTATACTCTAATTCTAGTTAGAGTCTTTTTACCTCATGTGTGTTCCATTGTCAGAGCCTTCTAAATGTCTTACCTAATTCACATATTTTCTCTTCACAAATCATCCTAAAACTGCCCTCTGATTAATACTGTTAGAATACTACTTTCTCCAAAGGTATAGACCCACAATCCCCCAATTTCCCTATAGGAAAATTTCCAAAATTCTCTTGGTATGGCATTAGAATCTGCCATGAAGCTGGTCTCCAATTTACTTATCTATTAATATTTCCCACCTATCATATATATATATATATATACAAATATATATTGCTTTTTTATTTCAAAATTTATGGGAGTACAAGTGTTTTTGGTTACATGGATCATTTTATAATGCTTGAGTCAGGGTTAAAAGTGTGCCCATTGCCTAGATAGTGTTCATTGTGCCCATTAGGTAGGTTTTTGCCCATCCCCTCTTCCCCCCTCCCATCTGTTTATTTCCACTGAGTTTTACTTGCCTCTGTGCACATGTGTGCTCATCAGTTAGTTCCAATTTAATAGAGAGTACATGTGGTGCTTATTTTTCCATTCTTTAGATACTTTACTTAGGATAATCATCTCCAGTTCCATCCAAATTGTTGCAAAGGCATTAAGTCACCCTTCTTCATGACTGAGTTATATTCCATGGTATACATATACCACATTTTGTTAATCTACTCATGAATTGATGGGCACTTGGGTTGCTTCCACATCTTTGCAATTGTGAATTGTGTTGCAATAAACATTCAATTGCAGTTGTCTTTTTAATAAAATGATTTCTTTTCTTTTGAATAAATACCCAGTAGTGGGATTGCTGGATCAAATAGTAGGTCTTTTAGTTCACTGAGGAATCTCCATACTGTTTTCCATATCAGATGTACTAATTTGCAGTCCCACTAACAGTGAATAAGCCTTACTTTCTCTCTGCATCCATGCCAACATCTATTGCCTTTGGAATTTTTAATAACGGCCATTATGACTGGGGTAAGGTGATATCTCATTGTGGTTTTAATTTGCATTTCCCTAATGATTAGTGATATTGAGAATTTTTTCATATGTTTATTGGCCATTTGTCTATCTTCTTTTGGAAAGCTTCTGTTCATGTCTTTTGCCCACTTTTTAATGGAGTTGTTTGTTTTATTCTTGCTGATTTGCTTGAGTTCTTTGCAGATTCTAGTTATTAGCCTTTATTGGATGTATAGCTTATGAATATTTTCTCCCATTCTGCAGATTGTCTGTTTGCTCTGTTGATTATTTCCTTAGCTATGCAGAGCTTGTTAACCTAATCAAGTTTCATTTATTTATTTTTGTTGTTGCTGTGATTGCCATTGGGGTCTTCTTCATAAATTCTTTGCCTAGGCTGATATCTAGAAGAGTTTTTCCAACATTTTCTTCCAGAATTATGAAGGTTTCATGCCTTACATTTAAGTCTTTTATCCATCTTGAATTAATTTTTGTGAGTGGTGAGAGATGCGGATCCTATTTCAATCTACTGCATGTGGCTATCCAATTTTCCCAGCACCATTTATTGAATAGGGCTTCTTTTCCTCAGTGTATATTGTTGTCTGCTTTGTCAAAGATCAGTTGGCTGTATTCATATGGTTTTATAGCTGGATTTTCTGTTCTGTTCCATTGGTCTATGTCTCTATTTTTGTACCAATACCATGCTATTTTGGTTACTATAGCCTTGTAGTGTATTTTGAAGTCTGGTAATGAGATGTCTCCATATTTATTCTTTTTCTTAAGACTGCTTTGGCTATTCAGGCTCTTTTCTGATTCCGAATGAAGCAGTGAATATTTTTTTTCTAGATCTGTGAATTATGACATTGGTATTTTGATGGGGATTGCAGTGGACCTGTAAATTACTTTGGGTAGTATGGACATTTTAACAATGTTGATTCTACCGATCCATGAGCATGATATGTTGTTCCATTTGTTTGTGTCATCTGCTGTTTTTTTCCTCAGTGTTTCATAGTTCTGTTTGTAGAGATTTTTACATCCTTGATTAAGACTATTCCTAGGTATTTTATTTTCTTTGTAGCTATTGTGAATGGTATTGAGTCTTTAATTTGACTCTCAGCTTGGCTGTTATTGGTATATAGGAATGCTACTGATTTGTGTACATTGATTTTGTAATCTGAGACTTTGCTGAATTTATTTATCAATTCAAGAAGTCTCTTGGTGGAGTCTTTGGGGTTTTATAAATATAAGATCATATTGTGATCAAAATACAATAGTTTTTCCTCCTCTTTACCAATTTGGATACCCTTAATTACTTTCTCTTGCCTGATTGCTCTGGTTAGGACTGCCAGTGCTATGTTGAATAGAATTGGTGACAATGAACACCTTTGTTTTGTTCCAATTCTTAGTTGTTGGGAATACTTTCAACTTTTCCTCATCCAATATGATATTGGCTGTGGGTTTGTCATTTATGCTGTTTATAATTTTGATACATGTTCCTTCTATGACACATTTGTTGAGAGTTTTTATGAAAGCGTGCTGATTTTGTCAAACGCTTTTTCTGCATCTATTGAGATGATCGTATGGTCTTTGTTTTTATTTCTGTTTATGTGGTGAATAACATTTATGGATTTACATATGTTGAACCATCTTTGCATCCCTGGGATAAAGCCCACTTGGTCATGGTGGATTATTTTTTTGATTTGCTGTTGAATTCGGTTTGCTAGTATTTTATTGAGGATTTTTGCCTCTGTAATCATAAGGGTTATTGGTCTGTAGTTTTCGTTTTTTGCTCTGTCCTTCCCTGGCTTTGGTGTCAAGGTGATATGGGCTTCATAAAATGAGTTGGGGAGGATTTCCTCCTTCTAGATGTTATGGAGTAATGTCTACAGTATGGTTACCAGCTCTTCTTTGTAAGTCTGGTAAAATCCAACTGTGAATCCATGTGG
>CAUYRT010000376.1:0-14841 GCA_963574885.1 Lepilemur ruficaudatus
TTAGTTGTCCAATTAATTTCTATCTATTTATAGTAGAGACAGGGTCTCGCTCTTGCTCAGGCTGGTCTTGAACTCCTGACCTTGAGCTATCCACCCGCCTTGGCCTCCCAGAGTGCTAGGATTACAGGCGTGAGCCACCGCACCCGGACTAGTACACAGTGTTTATAAAGTCTACAACAGAGAGGTACAGTAATGTTCTAGGCCTTCACATTCGCTCACTACTCACTCACTGATCACCCAGAGCAATCTCCAGTCCTGCAAGCTGCATTCATGGTAAGTGTCCTATACACGTGTACCATTTTTTATCTTTTGTACCATATTTTTACTGTACTTTTTCTATGTTTGGATATGTTTAGTTACACGAACACTTACCATTGTGTTCCTATTGCCCACAGAATTCAGTACAGTAACACGCTGTACAGGCTTGTAGCCTAGGAGCAATAGACTATACCATATAGCCTAGGTATATAGCAGGCTATACGATCTAAGTTTGTATAAGTGCACTCTACAAGGTTGGCAAAACGATGAAATGGCCTAACAACGCATTTCTCAGAACTTATCCCCATCGTTAAGTGACGCATGACAGTAATCCTATGTTTTACGCTTAAATAATAAATACATCAATGTTTACAGCTGGGCAATTATTAATATAGGGCACGGTCCTTTACACTGCATCCCTAATACCCTTAATGAATGCCAGTCACACCCCCATTCATTGTAATAACCAAAATTACTCCCCTAAATTTCCCAAACACCCCTAGGGGGTGGTACACACACACACATTGAGAATCTGTTACCGTAAATGCTTGGTATTCCCCTTCCTGATCACTAGAGGGAGGAAGTGGTCTGTAAGATGATAATGTGATCCTAGTTTGCCTTTGAAGTTAAAGTTACTCTAAAGAAAATATTTACAGCAATTATAGACCATATGTTCACTAAAAGAACTATGGCATGGTTTATCAACATAAATTTGGTACTCTATGTATTATTAAGAGTGAAACATAATCTTTATTCTAGGATATCACTGTTACAAAATTAAAATTTTCTCAGGCTTCTTTAGTTGTGATGGCTTCCCATGCTAATACTTGGCAAAAGAAAATCTCATATGGCTCTGCTTTCCCCTATCTTGGGGTGCTGACCTGAAAGACCTTACACCTTTGTAAGCTGGTTAAATACATACACTTTGGAATGAGTCAGATCTGGCTTCAACCCAGTTCTGATACTTACTGTTTGATTTGGGCAAGTCACTTCACATCTCTTAAGTCACAATTTCCTCATATATAAAATGAATATAATAAAACTTAACTTACAGGACTATCATAAAGATGAAATGAGATCTATGAAGTTTTTATCACAATAAGCTTTCAATAAATAGAAGCTAACTTGCTTATTTTTATCATTAGCTTTACCTACATTAAACAGACAATATTGCAGACAGTAAAAAAATCAATGTCAAATTCTATTATAAAACTCTAAGTATATAGAAGTTCAGGAACAAAAGACATCCATGTAGAATGAAGCAACAAATGAAAGCTTTGTGGAATAAAGGAAGAGTTGAATTGGTCCAAGTAGGATGCGATTTGAATAATCTAAGACATGAAACATTGGGACATAATACTTGTTCACTATTAGCTACTTCTGAAAGATCCTAGACATAAGGCATTTCTGGTTAGGGAACAAAAAAGTTTATTGCTAGAACTAAAGTGCCTCACTATCTTCTTCCACATAATCACCACATAATCATCACTTTAAAGACTTATAAAACATCTTCAGAAAAAAATTAAGCTTTGTGAAATATATGCTTTTAATAGAAGATTTTAAGTAGACTTCCTTCCTCAAAGTTAAATTCTAAGTGAGGAACAGAGTCTCACAGATTCTGTTCAGAGGACAACAGAGGACAAAATAGCAACATGTTTAATTTTTACAGATATTTTACATGCTTTGAGACATTTATCAGCAAGTCTAGAGCCATACTGTCCTATGTAATTTAGAATTTACTAGTAGCCACATTAAACAATGAAAAAAACAAGAAAAATGACTTTTATTAATACATTTTATTTAACCCAATGTCATACTATCAACATGCAACCAGTATGAAAAAATTGATATATTTTACATTCTTTTTTCCACAAGTCTTCAAAATCCAGTGTGCATTTTCCACTTACAGCAGATCTCAATCTACACTAGCCACATTTCAAGATTTCAATAGCCACTGGTGGCTAAAGGCTACTGTATCGGACAGCACATGTCTAAAGTCTAACCCTATCTCCAGCATAATCATCACCTTAAAATATACAAAGTGCATAAAGGGTTATCCTAAACTAAGTAATGCTCTGTTAAAATGGCAAGTGAAAGATTAAATGTTGAAGTATTTGGAACTTTTCTAATTACTAAATGAGAAATTTTGCTGTTACATAGAAATGGCTTTGCGAATCTTTTTGACATTTTCACAAACACCTTGAAAACCATTTTCTTCTTCCCATTATCTCATTAAGATAATGAAATATCTTAATGAGCACTAGGTTATTTTCCTTTTCCACATCTGACCTGTTCATTCTGTCGTTCAGTAAATATTTATCTGCTATGTGCAAAACTATGCTAGGCAACACTATGTGATGCAATGAGGGATGTAAAGTACGCTCCATCTCCACTTTCACAAACTTTACAAACAGTAAGAGAGGGAGTGAAAATGTGAAGAATATGTGAAAATATACCTCTATTTTATTTTACTGTATCACTCTGTGTCAATTACTTGTTTACATACCAGTCCTTCCCCAATTCTTTAACAATGAAGACAGGAACTTTATCATCTTCCCAAGGCCTAACAGAACACCTGAATAAACATTTATGTAGTTCACTATAATGAAAAATTAATGTATTATTTTCTAGAACAGAAGTCCCTACAAAGTACACAAAGAAACATTTTATCTTCCCTATGCTAGACTATAAGGCAAAGGAGGGCAGGCCTTGAAAGATCTGACAGAGGGTGATGAGAAGTTTGAAGAAAAGAATGATAAATTTTTACAAATGAAAAAGTACGGGAACAGAAGAGTACATCACATATGATAGGTATTCCCTGTATGTTTGCTTATTAAATGCACAAGTGACTAAAAGGTAGAGCCTAAATGACTAAAAATATCATTTACAGATCTAGAAATGGAGGATTTGAGGACATGAAGGGGTGGTGAGGCTACATAAGCTACATGGGAAAAAATGACATCTTGAGTAGGCAGCTGCAAGTCTTAACATTTTAAAGCAATATAACAGCAGTAACTATCCTCCCTACCTTGGAAGGTACAGTTCTGTATCCTATTTTCTTACCTTTGGAATAATGCCTATTGTGTCCACTTAATAATTTTAATGATTCCATAATCTAACATTAACTTGAACAATTTCATTCAAGCGTATTTACGGGAAGGATGAGAAATAAGAAAAAATTACATGCTTTTATTTTACCATCATGCATATAAAGGAAGATAAATATGCCAATGGTTCACACTTCCAATTTATCAGAGCAAATTCACAGCATTTATGCAATTTAGGAACAAAAACACATCAGTTACTAAGTTGTTACCAGGACAAATCACAAATTAAAATTAAGACAATCAAACCACATACTTTTTTGTTGCTTATTTTTCCACAAAGACAATTTGACAAGCCTACCAAAGACAGTTATTCAAACTATGTTTCTAAGAATATAGTTTAACAGAAAGAACAAGTTGAAAACTGTTATGAATATTCATGTCTCAATATTGTAAAGACTGTTATTCTTCTAAATGTTACCAACTGAAAGCAAAAGAAAGCTTGTACTGCTCAATTTTTCTAACAAGCAGAAACAGAAAATAACAAGATTTTACTAAATACTAGTGAAATAAAAGCACAGTATTAATCTTCCACATAAATTGAGTTACAGGTGTTCTCAAAGTTTGTTGTGATGGTCAGAGGTGGCAAGGAGTGAGTCTGGGCACCCTGAGCCATGAGCAGGGGCGGAAAGAATGTCCTGTGATGCCCAAGCCTCTGAGGTGTGAGACAGCGCCCTGCTGCCTGCCCTCCCCAGCCTGTGCGCACTGGGAGTGCTCACAGGATCCCTTCCCCTGCAGGCACAGGAGGCTGGAAGGTTCAGAGGCTAGGAGTACAATGGCCCAGGCCCAACTGATACCTGCCATGTCACCATGGTCAGGCCAGCTCAGGAGACTGAGCTGGGTCATCCCCCCAGTTACCTCCTTTACTGAACCACGAGCTTGCCATTCCAGACAATACGCACTGGACAACGCACCCAGGCTGGCTCAGTCGCTCTGTAGTTGTGATGACAACTGTAGCGACCATTTACTCAGCACATTCTAAACACCCGGTGCTCTGCACACGTTATCTGCAGTCTGCACAAGATTTCATACTTAGCCACATTTTACAGATGACAATACTGAGGCTCGGAGAAGGTAAATGACAGCCCGCCCTCCAAAAAGAAAAACAAAAACAAGAGAGAAAACACCCAAAGTTGCATTGTTTGTGTTTCTTTTAAAGAACCTTTGTCTAGGCAACGTTCTTAATACTCAAACCCCCTTCAATTCTACAGCAATCCTGAGAAGTATTTCTCCTCCCATCACCATTGATGAGTAAGTACCCCTTTCTTGAAGGTTCTTAGCCCAGTCTTCACTCTAGGCCCAATTTTTACCTGGCTTATTTCTGCCTCTAGCCTTTAGTTTTCCCCTTCCTTACGGTACTCATCATTATCTTTTTAGTTCTTCCATCCGTTATAAACTAGATCTCACCTTTTATTCCATCTAGATCTCTATCCCTTTAAATCCTCTAGGAGCTGCTAAAGAGGCTAGGGAGCTGGAAAGAGAGCAGAGGGGGACAAAAAGAGCTTTTAACAGTCTACTTTACAGGATAACCTCTCTGTCTCTGGAAACTATAGTCGAAATAAACCCAAAAGCTTGCTTTTGCAGAGGTTGCTATCACTTTTTTTTTTTATGAGATATGAGAAAAAGAGGAAAAGAGGGAGAGGGGGACCTTGGCAGTAGCTAAGGAGGGTGGGCATAGCCAGTAGCAGATAGCAAAAGGTGACCAGAAGTACAGGAACAGCAACAGAGTAACATAAATCACGTAGAACAAGTGGCCCACTGCTGGACGTCATTAATGTCTAGTAATGTCCACAGGCAATGTGCCTGTACTGCCAGAAGCCAGCAGAATGGATAGAAGGGGCTCCTAGATAAAGCCAGGCATCCAGGTAATAGTAACCAGACCAGAGGCCCTGGAAACAGAGTCCAAGCAGTGCAGATAAAGGCAGTACAATATACAGTATTATTTGCTTAGAAGTGTTGTGGACCATGGCCACACAGCATGTGACAGTAATGCAGGACAGCATGAAGACCTTGTGAAGTGCAGAAGAATGTCCATGACTGTAAATCTTGAGGCTGAGAGAACTGAATATCCAGGAGAGAGGTTGCAAAAATGTCAGCCAAAAAAAAGAAAAAGAAAAAAACAAAAAAAGTAGAAGGCATACCCATTGCTGTTGCCCAAGCACAGGTCCAAGCAGGTGGTGACAGGGGACCTTGTGCAGTATTCTCAAGGGCAGATGTTAACCAGACTGGAACCCAAAGGGCCTGGGGATCTCCACTGGCTCCCTTATTGGGCGACGTCTGGGCCTACGGACTCCTTCACGCAACAGGTAGTACTGCAGTGGATTTGGCCACAGGTCCTCTTTGATAATCTCAGCAATTCTATCAGACTCTGGAAGGCTGTGGTCTGAGAACCAGGTGAAGAAGCTGCAGACGAGGTCTTGGTTTCTGCGAATGAAGGACTGGGGTTCACGTCCCCTGCGCCATATGATTGGGGTGGAAAGAGACACCACTCGGCCGGAGGATCTGACCTCATATTCCTTGACAATCAGCTTGTTTCTGAAGTAGGGGTTTCTTCGAAAGAAGAACTTGAACTTGCAGCCAGTCCGAGGGTGTCTGAGTTCCTTCACCTCCAAATTGGTTATGTACCTTAACATCTCCGCATCTTGGCCCCTAATCATGGGGGACAACTGGGGGTGGTTGCGAAAGGCAGTCATCCAGAAGCCGGGGATGTTCTGAATGATGTAGTTCCTCCGCTCCAGGTAGTGTCGCCGCATCCGCCCAAACTTGTGCTCCAGCTGCTGGAAGGCCCTGTCGGCCTGAGCATTCACGGTGTCCAGTTCCAGCTGGATGGCCTCCAGGGGGTCCATGCGCAGAGCCGCGTTCAGAGGCCAGGGCCCTGCCTCCGCCCTCACCTCGTCTACCACTCTGTTTTCCTCCACCGCTCCTATTTCGTCACCTACCGGCTTCTCCTCCACCTCCATCGGACCCACCTCGTCCTCCTTCACTCCTTCTATCTCCACCACCTCGGCCCTCTCCTCGTCCTCCACCGCTGCTGAGAGGGTGGCGCACTCCTCAGGCTTCACAGCCTCCTCCTGCGCGCCCACCGCCACCTCAGACCACAGCCTCTCTGCGCCACAGCTTTTTAGGGCCTCGCCTCCATCTTGAAAGCCGTTTTCCACGCCGCTTCCAGCCACCACCAGGATAGAGGCTGCTCCCAGGCCCCCTGCGGGAGGCGGAGCCTCTTCCTGCCCAGCTCCGACGGCTACACGGCCGCGACCGCCATCGACTCGCATCTGAGGAGCAAGGCCACCGTCTACGGGATCCCGGGGTACGCCCCCGTCCCCTAAAAGCTGGGGCGGCGGGAGCGCGACGGTCTCCAGGCTTCCCTCACCCGTCTCCGCCATCACCTGTGTCGGCGCGGTTTCGTCGCGGAGGCTCAGGTACTGGTGTGGGTCCGGGTCTCCTGGGGCATGGTCGGAAGCAGTGAGGCTGCGGGTTTGGGAGAGAGGGGTGCTCTCGACGCCACCCAGGCCGCTCATGCTGGTACCTGGGAGGTACAACGCGAGGATAACGTTTGTTTTCCTCACAGAAGCCGCGCCCTGAGGTAACCGCCGCTCGCACGGCTCGCACCGCCTGCACCGCCTGCACCGCCCACTCCTCAGTCTCGCGAACGTCTGCGTGGCGGTGACGTCAGGGCTGCAGATCTCGCCGTATCGCGAGAACTCGCTGCGTCCGCGGACTGCGTCTGCTGCTGCGTGCCAGCTAAGTGTATTTTCTTAGTTTTATTTTTGTGAATTTAAGCAGCAGCAACGGTAATTTTACCTACATAAATAAACGTAGGTCGTCCTCAGAGACTAAAGGCATTGACGACCCTCCTTGCAATCTATCTGGAAACTGCTCCCAGCGTGTAGACTGGAGCAATTGTAGGGATTACAGTCCTAACACTGCCTAGTGTCCAGGGTCTGAAAAATTTTTTTCTGGTTTTCAATTTTTTTTGAGGCAGGAAAATAAATTGTTTCCTGTTACTCCATATGGCTAGGAGCAAAAGTCATCTCTTTATTTTTAACTAAGATTCATAACAAAATGTTTCCCTTAAGTAAAAGTGACATGAAAATATTAATTCTAGCCTCTACCATTACTGGGAGAAAAATCACTCGGAAGCCTTTTACCACTAAAGTGATATATATTATTCATTGCTGATCCTCAGTTTATAATCTGCACAAGAGTTTGTGCCGCATGAAATTGACAGGAATTAAGCCAAGATCAATTTGCTAAATTTTGTTATCTGCGTCTTGGATTATCCAGGTGGGCCCTATGGAATTGCAACAGCCCTTATAAGAAGGAGGCAGGAGTGTCAGGGAAGATGTGATGACCAAAGCAGAGGTGAGAGAGAGAAGGGAGGGAGAGAGGCAAGACAGACGATAGGTTGCTGGCTTTGAAGATAGAGGAAGGATCTGGGATCCTAGGAATGAAGGCAGCCTCCAGAAGCTGGAAAGGTGAAGAAATGGAATCTCCCCGAGAGCCTCCAGAGGAATGCAGCCCTGCCAACACTTTGACTTTATGACCTCTAACCTCTCGAGCTGTAAAATAATAAATTTGTGTCATTTTAAGCTATTACGTTTATGTTAATTTATTACAGAAGCAACATGACACCACACCTTGGGTTAAGGTTTTGTTGCATCTATGTGTGCCTCAAGTTGTTTTAACACCAACACCTTCAACCTTACCCATTGCTTCCCCTGCAGGCCTGCGCAACAGCTGTGACTTATCACAGCTTGAGTCTCCGAGTAATGAGACCAGAAATATACCTATGGAATAACACAGAAAGACAAAATTAAAGCCCAAACTACCACAAAAAAACATTTGAGAAGACTATGAACTGCAGGAAAATAAGGTCAGAGTTTTGTTTACCTCTGTTTACCCAGTACCTAGCACACTGCCTTGCACAGTATTCCATAGATTATTAAAGTGTTAAAGGAGCAAATTAGCAAAATACAGTTTCTCCTGCTTGCAACTTGGGGCTTTCAGAAGAGAAATGAGGGGCTTGTGTATTGTCACCTTTCTCTCCTCCCCATCTGCCACTGGTAAACTAGAGGGCTGTTCTCCTACATACAGTAGCAAAATCCTAGTCAGGAGAATGAATTTCTATATGTGGGTCAAACCCCTACAAACACAGGAAAACCACTGAGAAAACAATTTTGTTTTACAAATAATTTACACTTGTGGTCACAAACAAACTCTGAAAAGATCAACATATTTAGGTGAGTTTACATAGCCAAGCCTCAAACTATCAGCACTGTATTTCTAATTCTTCATTCTGGACAAGCCAAGGTAATGAGTCTAGGCTTTACTTCACTTCTCTCTACCAGAAATGGATATAGGATTCGTTTCTCTCTGCAAGAAATGGATCCCATGATGCATGGTTGGAAATACTTTTGGTACAGAAAAGAATGAATAATGGAACTTTCCACAAGGCCTAGGTCTTTCTAATTGCCATGAAATCATTTTCTATCTTGGAACTGGAATAATTTAATTTGGCCTAAAGTGGAGACTTTTATTACTTCAATATGCCTTCTATTTTTAAGCAGAAATGAGTGCCAGGCTTTGACCAATCCTAGATCTGGCTCTATTTGTCAAAGTTGCCATTATGTAATTAGTATAATTAGCGCTGTTACTGATAATGCTGGGAACGGCTCCAATTACAGCTGGTATATGTAAATGTAATCAGAACTCTACTGAATATAATTTCCCCAGATAGTGTTCAAACACTTTGGAGAAACTCTTCCTTGTCTTCTTGTCTGTATATTTGAAAAGCTGTGATATGGAATGTTTGATTAAATATTTAGAGAAAAATGAGGAAAAACTTAAATTTCTGCTACTTTTAATTATCTGAAAATCATGTTGGAGAAGTGATTGTAACTCTTTGTTACAAGTAATGGAGAACCCAGGTTATGACTGTTTTCGAAGAAGTGCTCAGAAGGGCCAATGAAAGGCAAAGATTTTAGAAGGAAAAGAAAATATGCATACTGTATGCCTTATCTTTGCTTGAAAGAAGGAACTCTCTAGGATTTCAACCTGTGCCAAGGAGTTATTCTGCCAGGGAGGCAAAAAAAAGTGGTTGCTATTTGAAAAAGAATATTGTACTTACAGTAGGGTTATTACTTGTGGCATTTTTTGTTTATCTTTTTGTATCTTCACATTTCTGAATCAGGATGTGTCTTACAAGCACTCAGCCAAGTGTCAGTCGTGACATCATTGCCCATTGTCACTGCCTGAGCATGTGTGAACTTCATTATTGTTACCAATTTCACTTCTGAACAATTTAAAGACCATCCGAAGAAGGGATATGAATGCTGGTTGTTGTCTGAAAACTTTCCAGCAATATCTTTGGAAGGCTCAAAAAAATGCCAGCATCAAAACTTATATAATTGATGTCAGTGGTTTGGAAGAAAACCCAGCTACAAGAGTTGAACTGTTGAACTGTTTCAGGAAATATAGCATCATCAGAACACTTGACAACAGAGAGGATGATATTGTTTTTAAAAAACATGGATATTGACAACTCTGAGTCAAAAACTTTCAGTAAATTTTCTGAATATGTAGAAGTTTAACAATGTATTTTGCTTTTGTTTTTTCTGTGTGATATTTTATTTCTGTCTAAATATGTCTAAAAGAGCTCTTAAGCAAAGATAAAATAATAATTATGTGTAAGATGTGTTGTGTCATAGTTTAATTGGCAATGTCTTTCTTTTATGATATTTAAATAACACTATGTTTTACAATTGATGATGTCTTAAATTAGATAAAATAGCATAGTTTCCTTCCTGGAAAATTTATTTCACATTAAAACAGTGTAAACATGTTTTTTTAATATGTAAAATGATGTTAAATTCTAGGCTGAGGTAAATATAAATAGATTTTCCCTCTTGAAAATAGGGCAATTTTTTGTTGAGGGGAATTTCCTTGGATAGCATGACATCTAACATCCCCGACCCCGCCTAATGAAAATAACTTCCATTCCTTGTAATTATTAAAATACATAACCACAGATTTCCAAGAGATCCTTCAGGAAGGTAGAGGTCCTTAAAGAAAGTGGAGCTCTTGCTGAGAATCTTACTTTTAAATGTTTGCTAGGTATGGTATTTCCACGGATTCTCACCAGAGGGAGCAACTGTCTTTAAGAAAGTGATGTGTCTTGTCTATGGTGGAAGAACTATGGAATGGTCTTTCACTGTGAGTAAAATACTTCATTTATATTGTAATTATGTGTATTTATATTGTAACTTAAATTGAATCATAACCTTTTATTCCCACTAAGCTGTAATTATTACAAAGTAGTTTTCTCAGTCAGGCTTAGTTTTGTTATGATGGCTTCTAATAATCAAATTGGGCCAAAGTATCTCATGTGAGCCTGTTTAAAGGGTCCCCACCCAGTCATGAACCTGGTTTCAATTTCCAGCTCTGCCACTCATCACCTGTTTGACCTGAGCTGGTCACTTCCTCTCTCTGAGTGATAATATCCTCACACGTAAAATTGAGATTATAATTCATACCTGTACAGACCTATTATGAAAATGAAATAAGCTATGTATCAAGTGTTTAGCACTATAAGCTTTCAATGAATAGAATATGGTAGTATTATTTATATAATTTTATGCTAAAAATTACATGCATTAAAATTATTGTGCAAGGCATAATCTGGCACTAAATTCTGGATTTCCTACGCACAGTTCAATTTATGGCAGTTCAGAGAGGAATATCATCCTCTCCTCAGTGAAAGCTTCATGGAAGAAATGAGCCTTGATTTGTATCCTACTATGGGTGAGAGCTGAATAACTTAAGAGGTGCGGCATGAGGACATAGTAATCCTACTTTTCCACTGCTCCAGCTATTTCAACATGCATTCTAGACCTGCACTGTCCGATATGGTAGCCACTAGCCACATGTGGCTATTTATATTTAAATTAATTAAAGTTAAATAAAATGAAAAATTCAGTTAATCGGTCACACTAACCACATTTCAAGTACTTAGTAACATCTTGCTAGCAGTGGCTGTGTTGGATCACATGCAGCCTTTCACCACAGCAGGGGGCTGGACAATGTTCTAAACATATAGTATTAATATCTTCAGGTGATGGGAAATAATGGGGTTTCTGGAACTAAAATGCCATGTCACAGAGATAGCAGGCTTACACTTTATAAAAGTCTTAAGAAAAAAATACTTTTTGAAATTCATGCTTTCAGTTAGTATTTTTTTGAGCAAAAATTGTGTGTGTTTATAATTGGGAATAAATAGTCTAACTAGAAGTACTTATCCATTGATTTATATAATATCGAAAAGATAATCTAAATATGATATTCCTTCACTATAGAACTTATAGATTTAAATAAATTCCTCTTCAGAGAGAGGAATGAAGCTAAATGGGTCAAATTCAGAAAGTGTTAATTGAAAAATTTGTGTAACTACATTAGTTATTTAAATAATTTATAAAATATGTGCTTGATGGGACAAAACCAGACTGTATTTTTAGTAAGGTAAAATAGTAAGGTATAATAGTTAAAAAGAAAATAATGTATATGAAACAATTAATGAAAATAATTACATAGATTTTTAAAGTCACTATGAATATAGTGATTTATTTGTTATAATACCAAAAATGACAATAAGTTACTTAATAAATATGACTTTTTATACTTGAAAATATATTTCAAAATCCTAAGGTTACGTAATTTCATACAAGGGAAAAATTTCTGCGCCTTTATTAAGTAGTATTAGGTTTAGATTAGTAGCTAAAATCCTTTAAACGTTGTTCCTATGAATTTATCTTATTTGCCATTTATTTAAAACTCCAGCGCTCATATGTAATCTTGCAAAAATACCACCAAATTCTTTTTAAAATATGAGTACAGTCCCACGGTCAAAGAACCTTTTTAGAACAACCAGACATTCATGATAAAAAAAAAAACAGCCCTGTTGCTTTAAAGCAAGGCTCATCAAGGTCATTCACTACTTTCCACATAAAAATTAATTCAATATGAAAAGTTCATATTGTGGTATCTAACTTGATACTTGGTTGTCATAACACTGCATCCCTTAGCTGAGAACTCTGCTTGTGACTCTAAGACTATATGACAACTTCCTTTGATTTGTAAGCAAGCCATTCCATGCACATCTGTTTTAAAAATGTGAAAGGTTGATTTGGAAAGATACCATCATTCATTCATTTCATCATTAATAGAACGGCTTATGTTTATTGAATATATACCACATAATAGGTTCTGTGTTAAATGTTTTCCATGTATTGTTTTATTTAGTTATCTCATCCTTCCAGGACATAGGTAGTATTCACCTTATCATAAAGATTAAGAAATCTCAGAGAAATCAAGTGACTTGCCTAAAGTTATGTAACTGGTAAATAATGGAGTGGATATAAACCCAGTTTGAGTGACTTCAAAGTTCTGTCTATTATGCTTGTTCTTTTCTTTTTAATTTTTAAAGATCTTTGACAGTAACCATGGAACTCAAGGGTTGCTGCCACCTCTTTACCGATAACTTCTTTTTCCAGAGTCTGTATCTTTGCTGCCTATCTCCCAGAGGATTCTTATACAGTGTTGGCTGCATTGACTGAATGATTCCACACTGAAGGCTAGCTTAAACAGCCATGGAAACTTTAATCTAATTATAGTTATGTTATATTAGTCTAAACAGGACACATGGTTTTTAGGAGACAAGACAAGTGCCCTCAGGGGAAGCATTTACCAAATGTGAGACAGGTTTAAGAAACAATATCTCCTGCTACTGCTGATATGTCAAACTTAATGGTATTTTCAGATTCTTAGACTGGGTTTCAGAGATTTCACTTGTTGATAAATTAATTCAAGGATAAAAGAGCTCTAGCAAGTAAATGTTTAATTAGTTTGTACTATTCTGTACTTAGTAGGAATTTTTGAAACATTAAGATTTGTTATCAGGAAACACATGAAGTCCAATTTGTAAATAATTCTTTCAACCTCATCCGGAGAAGAGAAAGGGAATCTGTATCCTTCCCACTTAGTGTAAAGTGTAAAAATTCAGGCAAGAGTTGATGTGGGTACCTTTAGGAATGTGGTAGAGAAATATCTCAGGGAAATACTGCAATACTAAATATGAAGGTGGGCAAGAAGGAGTTGAGGAAGAATGATTTGTTTTAGTTTAAACTAGAGAGATGAGTGGAAATGTGATTTGAGTTAAGGGATACTGGAAGAAGATCAGATTATGATAGGAAGAGAGAGATCATGAATTCTGTTACAGACAAAAAGAACTTCATGTGACTCTGGGGGAGATATTAGAAGATAGATTTGGGCATTCCTAGGTCAGAAGAGTGGGGTTTACAGATGGATTTGAAGGTCATGAGTGTTTGAAACCATCAGAGGGGCTGAGAACAACAGAAAGACATATAGAGGGAGAAGAAAAAGAGCCAAGAGTAGAACTCTGAGGAACACCAACATGAAAGAGACAGGTGAGGTAAGACAAGCAGGGGAAACTAAGAAATGGCCATTCGAGGTAGGAAAAGAACCAGAAAAGAGTGTTGTCTCAGCAGAAAAGGGAGGAACGAACTTCAGGAAGCTATGGTTCAAGGGATGCAGCCGTGTTGAGTGAGATGAAGACTGAGAAGAAAAGTTCCTGAATTGGGTAGCAGCTGTGTGGGTACCTTTAGTGAGAGCAGTTTCGTAAGAGTAGTGAGAAGATTACAGGGTGAGGAATGAATGATAAACGAAGAGAGCATAGATAGCATGTGAGGCCAGTTCTTTCATAATTGGCAACACAGAAAAGGAAAAAGACGTGGCAACAGATTCAGGGAAATGCGGGATTGAGGGAAGAAAGTTTGCAAGGAGAATCAAGGTTGGAAGCAGAGTAAGAATCCAGTTATTTTATCGGGAGTGTTGAGGAAGCAAAAAAGCCAAATGGAAACAAACTACATATCAGTGAGTAGATGAAAGGTTGAATAAACTATGGCATGTTCATACAACTGAATATTACATAACCTTTAAAAAGAATAAATGGATCCAAAATAGTGACCTTCAAAAGTATCCATGTTAATGGAATATTACTCAATTTTAAGAAACGACAATGAGCTAGCACCTCTTATATTATCCTGGATTAAGCTTGAACCCATTATTCCAAGTGAGGTGACACAAGACTCAAAGAATGGGCCCCACTTGTACTCGCCATCAAACTGGTATTGACTGATTAACACTATGGTGCTCAAATGGTGGGAGCGATCATTAGGGAATTGGGGGGTGGGGTGTAAACCCACGTCTGAGCGACATGGTGGGCACTGTGGATGGGTGGGATATGCTTGACAAGTACTTGGGGAGCAGAATTAGGGGTCTCAATAGGGGAAAGGAATTCCTCTAAAACTGATTTATGTGATTAACTGTACACCTCGGTAAATTCACTGAAAATCATTTAATTGTACACTTAAAATGGAGTGTTGGTTGTACGTAGGTACAGTTGGAG